>VWYK01092516.1:2617-13358 GCA_013399775.1 Semnornis frantzii | reverse complement strand
CTTGATGCAGCCCAGGCTCTGGACTGCAAGAGCTCTGGACAGCTCATATTGAGATTCCCATCCACCAGCAACCCCAAGTGCCTCTCCTCAGGGCTGCCCTCAAGCCAGTCACTGCCCAGCCTGTATATTTGTTCCCACCATTCATCTTTTAAGCACGGCAAAACTGGTTCTCTCTAAAGACACAGAGCAAAAAAAAGACATGTACCATAAAGGTTTCTCTAAAAACCTTCTCCTCTTTTTCCATCCTCTTGTTTTGTTCTGCATTGCTTTTCTTGACTTTGAAGATATTTCTGCACAGAGAGAGAGACAGATTTTTGAGCTCCTGGCACACTGTGAAATGCAACCCAAGAGTTGAGCTCCAGCCTTAGAGTTAAGACTTCATAGTTCTGAAGCCTTGGAAGAGCAAAGCACATTGCTCACATCACTGGGTTTTTTTTGAGTTTTGGTTTGTTGGTTGAGGATGAACAGAAAACTCAAATCCATTGGTGAGCCACTTTGTAGCTGCAGTTGGAATAACTCTGTAAGCAACATGGGAACAAAGCAACCTTCCATCAAGTATTTCACATCAGTTTTGGCTTTATGGAAGTCAGCCATGCCCTTTTCCCCGGCAGTTTGTCTCCTTCTGGTTTTATTTGTGTTTAAACATAAATGGTCTCCCAGATAACTCCCCTCCTAAGTCAGTTATGGAAGTCAGGTTTGATACAGCTCTCTTGAGTTTTATTGCTTTTTTTGGGGTATGGAGGAGACTGTCACCCAAGCAGACATTTATATGGCACTGTAAAGTCAAAGCCCAAGCTCCTATAACTGGGTTAATGGGAGCAGCGGCATGCTGGGACTCTCACTGGGTAGGGAAGTGCCACACTATCTGGTTACATGAAACTCCAGCTATGGCATTTATTTAGAACTAAAACAGGGGAGAAAACAACCAAGCAAGCAAAAAAAAAATCACCCACTTACACTAAGTTATAGCCCCTTGACTAAACTTTCACAGGTTTAAAATTAAGAGGAGAGGAAACAGGAACTGGAATTAGGGACTTTGAAGCTGTGGAGAGATTCCTTCTTGGCATTCTCAGCCTGCAGTACCTGCACTTTAAGGAGCAGAGGGAATCAAATCAGCTTCCTGATAGCCTGCAAAATCACCTGCATGACTTTGCACAGAACAAGAAGTGGTGTTTGAGCAATCCCATGCTGGAACCCTGTGGGTGAAAACCCAGAAAAGAGATCTGCCCTTTGCATCTGCTTGAAGTCCCAGGTCATGGAAAAGCTCACTGCAATGCTTTTCTGATCTGAAAGGGAAAATGGGAACTCCTACTTCCATGGGACCATTTGCAGCACTACCATTAAAAAAAAAAATCTTATTTTTTGCTTTTATGCAGAAGTGGTACAGCAAGAGGCAATGTAATAAGCCCAACTGGGAGAAGAAGGAATCAATACTTTCAGGTAAGTGCCAGGGGAACACTCAGGAAATCACCCACAGGCAAGGGGGAAGATCACCCCCAGGCAAGGGGGAATTAAAGAAGGAATAGCACAGCCCAGGGCAAAAAAGCAGCCAAATATATGGCAGGTAGCAGCTTTTTGTCTTGGCTGAGTGGGAAGATGTGACACAACTTCAGGGTGAGAATCTCAGGGTACACCACATTTGCACTCAGCTCAGATCCGGGAGAGCATTTTGCCCTCAAGATATTGCTGCAAAATGTCCCGAGAACTCAGTACAAAGGACTTTGACACAGCAGCCAAACACAAAATGTTTGTGCAACCAGGGGCAAAAGGCTCAAGAGTCACTCCTGAAAAGTTTGACAGCACAGGAAAAGAAGAATGGAAATCAAGAGCTTTCCAGGTCGTCACTGCTTTTCCTCTGCTCCTTATCCTCTTTCGCCATCAGAAATTTTGACATCCAGTTCTTGGACTTGTTGTCCTTCTCTCTAGAAGGAGGAGAAAAGCAGCACACAGAAATTCAGGTTTTTTTCCCCCCACCAGGCTGTGTCCCCTCCCTAAGCCTGTACAGCTACAAAGTCATGCTCCTTGTCTGCCCCCCCAGCACCAGCACTGAAAGGCAAACACTTGCTGCGACGTATCCCAGCACGCGCTGCCGGCGCGATCATCTGGCAGCAAGACCCCAAGTCATGCTGTTCCTATTAAAAGTCATTTTCCTGACAAGCAGCCTGCCAGCACAGGGCTGATTATTGGGGCTGGAGGTTTCCTTCCTTAGGAAAACCATCTGAATTTTCATATCTTTCTGGGAGCAGCTCTCTCCTCCTCACGTCGCTGGCACTAACTAGGTAATGCCGACGGAACGCTTTGTGGGATGCTCCTTGCCAAATTAAACACACACAGAGAGGACACCTGGTCTGTCTCCAGAGGACTGAGTCCTGACCAGATTGTGACCCCCTGTGGTTTGCAGGCTCAGCTTCATGCCAAGAGGAACATCTCCACGACCAAGGGCCAGCACCAGAAGAGGACACCCTCCTTACCTCGGATCCTTCTGTCCCGTCTCAACATCATCGTACACCACCTCGTCCTCCTGGGAAACAGCTGCTGGCAACCAAAACAGAGGAGGGAAGTTTGTCAGGAGACATTCTGAGTGTGGTACTCAAAGCAATATATTGCAGACAAACTGGGGCTGTGAATAGTCAAACCACCAAAAGAGGTCAAGGCAGTGGAAAAGGAAGACCCTTGGGATTCAAAAGAAAACCATCCAGAACTCCAGCACAAGGTGGGACACTTGTGTACAGTTGTGACTGTGGGCAGCTGGCTGGGTGAGTTTGGTCATCCAGCTCCAGGAATGGAGTAGGAGCAGTGGCAAAGCCCCAGCTCAGACAAGACACAGGTACATTCACTCCAATACCTTCTCAAGGCTTCATTAAATGGGCCCAGTTTTCATGTCCACCACACAAGGCACAAGCTTGTCCCTCCAGCAGGCAGCAATAAGTAGTTGTACAGAGAGCTGCTAGAGTGCAGTTGGGTGTTGGGCACCATGCCAACCTGGAAGCAGTGGCTCAGCATGGACTGCTTCACACATTGCTTTCCTAAATATATTCAGATCTTTAGGACAAACACTGCTCTCATCATCCAAAAGTGAGCAAACCCCCATCTATAGGTGAAGCACAAATCTCTACCAAATCTTATAGAATCATAAGGAGTTGGGGGGTGGGGAACTCCCAAACCATCATACAACCATAGGGAAGAAATTCAGGAGTGCAGGAGAGGAGGATGGGGACATTGCTGCAAGGAGAGGTACAGGATGTATAGAATCATAGAAGCACAGAATGGTAAGGTTGGAAGGGACCTCAAGGATCATCCAGTTCCAACCCCCTGCCAGAGGCAGGGACACCTCCCACTAGTACAGGTCACTCAAGGCCTTATCCAACCTGGCCTTGAACACCTCCAGAGAATGAACAGCCACAACCTCCCTGGGCAACCTGTGCCAGTGTCTCACCACCCTCACTGCAAACAACTTCCTCCTAACATCCAGTTTTAATCTCCCCTCTGCCAGTTTAAACCCGTTGTCCCTTGTCCTGTCATTGCAAGACCTTTGAAGCCAATGCTGCCACAAGACAAAAAAGCATAGTGCACAAAGTTGATTGTTTTCCATTGTGCACTACTTAATACTTAGAGGCTCACTGAAGAAACATACTTCAGGTTTCCCTCTCCCAGTCACAGAAACACCAAGCACCTATGAATATGTTCATGGCACAGTGATGAAAGGTAAGATTGAGAGGTCAGATTTTGATTTGTGCCTGTACAAAAAAGTGTGAGCTCTGAGAAATCATTAGCTCCAGGGAAGCCCTTTAGATCATGCTTTCTGGATTTACTGCATTTCTTTTTGTGTTTTCTTCTTTTCTAGCATCTATGTCTTGTGAGGCACAAGAAATTGTGGCTGCAACCCAGATGAACATTTAAATCTTCCTTCTTCATACACACACACAAATCCCCAGGAGTCAGATGTGGCCATGGTGCTTACCTAAATTTGGTACCGAAATGGAAACCAATCTGTGGATAGAAAGAGGCTTTGAGAAACAAGTTTGCACATCAGCATTGCTCAAAACACAAAAACCCAACAACCCACAAGCACCAACAAACTCACAGCACTGAAGTGACAGTGAACAAGCTCCAGTCCAACCTCCTCTGCAGTCAGCAGGGGCATCCTCAACTAGATCAGGTTGCCCAGAGTCTTTCTCTGAGGGATGAGGCCTCAACCACCTCCCTGGACAACCTGTTCCAGTGTTCTGCCTCCCCCATGGTGTAGAACTTGCTCCTAACATCCAATCTAAATCTGCTTTTCTCTAGTTGGAAGCCATTGCCCCTCATCCTGTCACTGCAGGCCTTTGGAAACAGTCTCTCTTCAGCCTTGTTGCAAACTCCCTTAAGGTACTGGAAAGCCTCTGTTAGGTCTCCCTGGAGCCTTCTCCAGGCTGAACAATACCAGCTCCCTCAGTCTGTCCTTGCAGCAGAGGTGCTCCAAACCCCTAATCATGTTTGTAGCCTCCTCTGGACCTGTTCCATCAGGTCCATGTCCTTCCTGTGTTGAGGGCTCCAGAGTTGGATGCAGCATTCCAGGTGAGGTCTCCCCAGAGTAAAGTGGCAGAAGCACTTCCCTAGATCTGCCAGTAACACTTCTTTTGATGCAACCCAGGATGTGATTTGCCTTCTGGGTTGCAAGCTCACACTGTGCTCACCAGCTTCTGGTTCGCCAGCACCCTCAAGTCCCTCTCCTCAGGGCTGATTTCTATCATCTCATCCCCCAGGCTGTATTGATAGTGAGGATTGTTCTGGCCCAGGTGCAGACCCCTGCACTTGCTCTTGTTGAACCTCATGAGGTTCAGCTGGGCCCATCCTTCCAGTTTGTCCAGGTCCAGGTCCCTCTGGATGCCATCCTGTCCCTCTGGCAGCTCCACTCAGCTTGGCGTTATCTGCAAACCTGCTGATGGTGCACTCAACCCTACTGTCTATATCCTTGATAAGAACACTAAACAGCACAGGTCCCAGTGTGGACCCCTGAGGGACACCACCTGTCACTACTCTCCATCTGGATTTCAAGCCACTGAGCACCATCCTCTGGATGTGACCATGCAGCCAATTCCTTATCCACTGAACAGTCACCCATCAAATCCATCTCTCTCCAACTTGGTGACCACACTTGCCAGGTGCTAAATAAGCACCTCCATCCTCTGGCAACAAGAAGGGCAGTGTGTTCTTCAAGCAGGTCATGAAAGGCTCACACTGCACCCAAAGAACAGCCCAAGCTGGCAATAGTACCCTCCCCCTACACCTCATCCCAAGAGCTAGAGGGTTGGGGGGCAGTAGAAATTCCCACCTTGTAGTCTGCCATTATCATGGGTTGGCCAGGAACTGAAATGTGACAATGATTGTAGGTATCCAAGATGCTTGCAGGAGTTTTAAGGCTTCTCTGTGCCAGGAGAATGGAACAGAGCCTGGTGGTTCCTTCCCTCTACTCAGCACTAATGCAGGAAGGAGCTACTGATAGGAAAAAGCATCCAGTGTGTGAAGAGGTCTTGAAGTAAAACAAACCTTCCTCATATAAAAAAAGGGAAGAGTTAATCTGGAATTGTCAAAGAAATCAGAAAAAGTAGCATTTTCCTGGGCTTTAGGCACTGTGCACAGGGTGAGGCCCAGGGTGGCAGTGGTGGAGGACAGGTTCTGCAGGCTTAAGGGAAAGGCAAGTTCCAAGGAACCTTAACCAGTGATTCATTAATTTATTAACTAAATATTAAAGCACCCAAAAGGGCACTAAAGGAGGTCAGACAATATTCTCTGGCCTCATTTGCCAGGCTACAAACCCAACAGTAAACCTCTTCAGCAGATGGTTGGGTGAGGCTTTGAGCAGGCTGATTTAGTGGGAAGTGTCCAGCCCCATTGCAGGGGGGTTGGAAATGAATGATTTTTGAGGTCACTTCCAGTCCAAGCCACTGTTGTTTTTTTTTTTTTTTTTTAGGAGTAATAATTAATTTCTGTTCATTATTTGAGGTGGGATGGATGGAAGCTTGAGGAGGGTAGGTTTAGGTTGGATGAGGTCTTCAGTGACCTGTACTAGTGGGAGGTGTCCCTGCCTATGGCAGGGGGTTGGAACTAGATGATCCTTGAGGTCCCTTCCATTCTATGACTCTATGGTGGTGCCAGCTCAACTCTAAAGGGTACTTAACTAAGAAACCTCAACCCTTAAGGGTCACATCAAGTCCCTGCCTGATCCTGGCCCCCAGGTCTAAGCAGGAGGTACCCCTTGTGCACCTGCACCATGCTGAGGTATCAGAGGCCTACAGAAACATGATTTAGTGGCCATGGTGGTGTTGGGTTGATGGTTGGATGTGATGACCTTAGAGGTCTTTCTCAGCCTTAATGATTCTATGAGACTGCTGTAGGACCAGCTCCTGATGCCAGAGGCTTTGGAGAAGCTGCACAGATGGACCATTGGCCACATCTGCCAGAGGATCTCTTGATGAGCTGCTAGAAGCACTTCTGGCATAACATTCCCAGCAATGTTGTGTTCCTTATCTCCTGGTCTCAAATTATCACAACTAGAAGTGTTTTGCAGAAGGCAGGGGTTGGACAAGCAACATTTTCTTACCTTAAGTTCCCCTTGATCTTGAAATTCCTCAACCTCAGTTTTTCTATCTTGAACAAGTTTCCAAACCTCTTTTGTTTTTCTGCTCTGTCCAAAAAAGAAACAGGTTTCCAGTTAAAGAAGGGAAGAAGTTGGAAAGAGTGGCAATACTCACAGCCCCAGAGGTCCTGAAGCAGGTAAAGCAGGTCAGCAGACCTTGGACCTCAGGCCAGCAGTAGGTTTTAACCTGAACAGTGTGATGTGGATGAAGGATGGGTTTGATGGAGTGGGCACCAGCACAGCAAAAGGTGCTTAATTATACAGTCCATGCTCATATCTGTTCCTAAAATAAACTTCCCTGTGTGCACTGAAGTCATCCTCCTCTGACCCAAGAGCTACAGAATGATCCAGGTTTATTTGGAGTAAAAATTCCTGGCAAAAGGGACAAAAATGTGCCAGAAGCATGCAGAGACCATTAAAGGAGGACACCAGGAGCATGTCTGTGCCAGCCTCCATCACACAGTTCTGTCTTGCAGGCTTTTGAGAAGGATGTTCCACCACAGGCACCTCTCTCTGAAGCTTAGGAGAGGACTGGAAAGCTACACAATGATTTTCTAAGAGACTATGTGTGAGGAACCAAGATCCTCACATGGAGGACACTACCCATGCATGAGTGCTATAAAAATAAAATAATTCAATGTGCAACAGCACATCTAATTCTGCACCTGGGGTCAACAGAAAGGTTACACAGAGGCTGGTTTGGGGACTAAGACCTCTGGACTCCATGAATTTGGTCCCAGTTCCTGGCTTTGTCACAAAACTCCCTTGCAAACCCAGCAGGATGTGCTGCTTGTCTGTGGCTTGGCAACAGAGAGCCACTGGTGCTGCTGTCCTGCACCCATGTGCAGAGGGGTGCAGGGAGGCATGGGGATGCTTCCTGGCAGGTTGGGGAGGGGGGTGGGGGGCATGCATGGCTTGTCCAGGAGCCAGGTGCCAGTAAACTACCCACACTACCCAGCACAAGGGCATTGGACCTGCTGAAGTGGATCCAGAGGAGTGCCATTAAAAATGATCAGAGGGCTGGAGCAGTCTGAGAGTTGGGGTTGATCAGCCTGGAGAAGAGAAGACTCTGGGGAGAACCTTACTGCAGCCTTTCAATACTTAAAAGAGGCTGAGGAGAAAGATGGGGACAGTCCTTTTAGCAGCTCTGTTGTGACAGGACAAGGGCTTAATGGTCTTAAGCTAAAAGGAGATTCAGATCAGAGGAAGAAATATTTCACACTGAGGGTGGTTAGACCTCAACCCAGGTTGTCCAGAGAGGTGGCAGATGAATCACAGAACTTTAGAGGTTGGAAGGGACCTCCAGAGATCATCCAAGTCCAACCTCCCTGCCAAAGCAGGATCCCCTAGGATAGTTCACACAGGAATGCATCCAGGTGGGTTTGGAAAGTCTCCAGAGAAGGAGACTCCACAACCTCTCTGGGCAGCCTGCTCCAGGGCTCTGTCACCTTCACTGTCAAGAAGTTTCTCCTCATGTTGAGCTGAAACCTTCTCTGTTCCAGTCTGCAGCTGTTGCTCCTTGGCTGATTGCTGCTGACTATCAAAAAGAGCTTGGCCTCAGCCACTTGACACCCACCCCTCATTGATCTGATCTCCTCTCAGCCTTCTCCAGACTGAACAGCCCCAGGGCTCTCAGTTTCTCTCCACAGGGGAGATGCTCAAGTCTCCCAGTCATCCTCATGGCTCTCTGCTGGACTCTCGCCAGCAGGTCCCTGTCTCTCCTGAACTGGGGAGCCCAAAACTGGACACAGTATTGCAGGTGTGGTCTCACCAGGGCAGAGCAGAGCCAGAGAAGAAACCATCCCTGCAACCATTCCAGGCCAGGTTGGATGGGGCTCTGAGTTGAAGATGTCCCTGCTCAGTGCAGGGAGCTTGGACTAGATGACCTTTAAATGTCCATATGCTGGATATTAGGAACAAATTCTTTACTATGAGGGTGGTGGAGCACTGGAACAGGTTGCCCAGGGAGGTGGTTGAGGCCCCTTCCCTGGAGACATTCAAGGTGAAGTTTCATGGGGCTCTAGGTGACCTGGTGGGGATGTCCCTGCTGACTGCAGGGGAGACAGACTAGATGACCTCTGGAGGTGCCTTCCAGCCTGGACCATTCTATGAAACCAGCCTCTGATTCTAGTCTGACCAGAGGAGCTCATGCACCATCACCACACAAGTCTCACAGTCCCTTTGCAGAGCAATGACACTTTCACCTTCTAGCAGCTGCTCACTCACCTCTAGGTTACCAGTTTCCCAGACCTTCTCCCCATGTCCAACTCACACAGGCTCAATATGCACAAGCCAGACTTGAATCCAGATGCAAGCCAGCAAGAGTCTCACTTCAGTAAGGGGAAAGCAGCTGCAGGGCAGCACCTTACTATTGCTCCAACACCCTTCCTTAGCAGGGAGCCCCCAGATGCACCCAAAGCTACCGTGTGCTGCATCCCCATCCCATGTGCTGTTCTCAAAACCTGCCTCTGTTTCTTGCAAAGGGATGCAGGAAATCTTTTACTGCATGTAGGCAGTGAACCACACAAAGCTGGTAAGTAAAAACACAGAGTAGCTTCACATTTCATCTCTTAATCCATCTGAGGGTAAACCTGGGGCTGCAGAACTCATTGCTTTTAGAGCGCACCCTGTGCAAGCAAGCTATATAAAAAAAATAACAGGGTGCAAAATGGTTGAAGAACACCAGGCAGGGCTCATTTCAGCTTTTCAACCCTCTGTGATGTTACATAGAATGGTAAGGTTGGAAGGGACCTCAAGGATCATCCAGTTCCAACTCCCTGCCATAGGCAGGGACACCTCCCACTAGCACAGGTCACTCAAGGCCTCATCCAACCTGGCCTTGAACACCTCCAGGGAGGGAGCAGCCACAACCTCCCTGGGCAACCTGTTCCCATATGTCCCTTTTCTTGGGGAAAATGTTCCCATTTGTCCCTTAAGTATTTTGTGTCCCACTCCTGGCACATAAAACAAAAGATGTCATTTCTGAGCTACAGCTGAGCAACACTTCTGATCAAGAGAAGATCTGGACTGAAATTGTGCCATGGAGGTTTTAGGCTGGATATTGGGGGAAAAAATACTGCCAAGAGTGGTCAGGCATTCAAACAGGCTGCCCAGGGAGGTGGTAGAGTCCCCATCCCTGGAGGTGTTCAAACAAATGTGTGGCCATGGCGGTGTTGGGTTGATGGTTGGAGTCAATCTTTTGGAGGTCTTTTCCAACCAGACTATTTCTTTGACTGTCCTGTGTGGCTTATGCAGGTACAGCTCTGTAAGAGGAGCACTTCCAAAGGATGAGGAGTACTACAAGCTCTAACTGCTACTGCTTAGGGATTTAATTTTGGTTACTACTTTATCTCCCTCAACAGGGAGGAAGGAGGAGAGGAAACCCACCCATACAGCAACTTCTCTGCAAAAAAGAAAAAGGCTCCCAGCCAATGCCTGGATGGGAAGAGCAAGGTCAGTAATTCATGCCAAGAAATTGCAACTTACTCTGGTTTTGCTGGATTATCACCCACAGCTTCAACAACTTCATAGGTTTCTTCATGGCTGCTCCCTGAAACTCCAAATCAATGTATGCTGTTATCACAAACCACCTTCAGCAGCAATGAGGTGAGGTTTGCTGGACAAATTACACCCAGGCCACTGTGTTCTACTCTTACAGAGCTTTCAAAGTCTCTGAAACAAGCTCCATGCTAGACACATGCATTGCTCCCTCCTGGTTTTAACGGGCATCTAGAACCACCAGGCCACTAGTGATGCTGAAAATTAAATGAAGCTATTCACAGCATCTTATTGCTTTCTACAACTACCTGCAAGGAGGTTGTGGACAGGTGGGGTTGGCCTTTTTTCCCCCCAGGCAACCAGTGACAGAACAAGAGGACACAGCCTCAAGTTGTGCCAGGGCAGGTTTAGGCTGGAAGCTAGGAAGAAGTTCTTCACAGAAACAGTGGTTGGCATTGGAATGGGCTGCCCAAGGAGATGGTAGAGTCCCCATCCCCAGGAGTGTTTCAAAGGACACTGGATGAGTGTGCTGGTTTGAGCTAATTGGAATATTTTTAATAGAGAAAATTATACTACAGGCTGTGAAGGAAAACAGTGGTGATGTCTACTTCACTCATAGGCTTG
>VWYK01092512.1:0-19522 GCA_013399775.1 Semnornis frantzii | reverse complement strand
GGCTGCTTTCTCTCACCTCATCTACCTTTAGCCTAAGTGTCTCCATAAACCTCACTGACAGAAGTCATGGCCACCACTCAACACACCGAGCAGTCAAGTGGGCTGGAGCAAAAGGCCACAGTGCCACCCAAAGCAGCAAGCCCAGAGCAAAAGCAGCAGCCAGGCCCTGGGCACCACCCCTCTGACCCTGCTGCCTGGTGGGGCACAGGCTGCAGCTGCCATTCAAATGCCAGCCAGAGCCTCTTGCAGGGCACTCTTGCAGTACCTGGGCTGGACTCCGCCTGGCAGCATTCTGCAGCCACAGCCTGCTCCCCGGGGAGGGCGGGGATGAGAGATGTTCCACCCAGCCCCACAAACACAAAGATCTCTTCACAGCAGCCACGTGAAAGGCTTGGTGTCAGCACTGCCTTTGGGAGAAACCCAGAGAGGGTCCAGGCTCTAATATTAGAGCCAAGATGATGATGGGGAGGAAGGGAAGGAGCCAGAGCAGAGTCTTATAAATAGCAGCATTGTCCTTGCTCAGTTTCACAGGGCATCAGATGTCAGATCCCATCCTTTACTCAGGAGCTGAAGCCTCTCATGGATTCCCATCTGACAGTTTCTCATCCAGCAGTTGCTAGCTGGCCAAACAAGCTGAGTAAATACCCTGAGCTCCACCAGCACAGCTTGCAACACAACCAGTGTACACAGCAGCCCTCCTCCTGGCCAGTCTCCTCATCCTCCTTCTCCTCTCACCTTCTCCTTCTGCTGCATTTTGATGCTACAGCAACCACAGTCCTGGGATGAGGTAAAGAACTACCTGGGTCCTGGGCTTCACCCAAATCAGCGTGGGCAGAGATGGAGAGAGGGGATCCTGCCCCTCTGCACTGCACTGGGGAGGCCTCACCTGCAGGGCTGAGTCCCTCAACACAAGGACATGGCACTGTTGGAGAGGGTCCAAAGAAGGCCACCAAGATGATGAAAGTGCTGGAGAACCTCCCCTGTGGGGACAGGATGGGAGAGTCGGGGCTGCTCAGCCTGGAGAAGAGAAGGCTCCAGGGAGACCTCAGAGCAGCCTTCCAGTGCCTGAAGGGGCTCCTGGAGAGCTGGGGAGGGACTTTTGGCAAGGGTTGGGAGTGCCAGGACAAAGGACAAGGGACAATGTCTTTGAGCTGGGAGAGGGGAGACAGAGTGGAGATGAGGAAGGAATTGTCTGCAGGGAGGGTGAGGAGAGACGGGCACAGGCTGCCCAGGGAGGCTGTGGATCATGGAATGCGGTTGAAGATCACATTCTGTGATTCTGTGATCCACAACCTCCCTGGGGGTGTTCCAGCCCAGGCTGGATGAGGCCTTGAGCACCCTGCTCTGTTTGGAGGGGTCCCTGCTACCTGCAGGGAGTTTGGAGAAGATGACCTGTGAGGGTCCCTTCAACCCCATGCAATATGACTTTGTTGGGTCCACCAGTGGCCTCCTGCACAGGTTCCCTTGGCTTTGGGGCAAAAGTTGCCCTCTCTGGAGGTTTTGGAGCTCCAAGAGCTCCCTTGCACACCTCAAGTGAAAGCTGCTGCAGCTCAGCTAGTAAGCAAAGACATCCAAGAGTCCTTTCAGCCTGACCAGAGGAAGTTCAATCTGGCAGTGCCCACAGACACATCTTACAGCTGGGCAGAGCTCAAGGAAGACCATGGCAAGCTCCTGCCATGGGCACACTTATCCTGGCCTTTGGGGCGTGCCCTGCCAGACACTGGCACCCCAAGCAGACCATCAGAAGTGCCTGGATTTGCTGCTCTTCTGCCCTGCCCTTCTCCAAAGAGAAGAGCACAGGAGCCTGGGCACCCCATGGGCCACTCCCTCCGACACCCACAGCCAGGGGATGAGGTGTGCCAGTGGGTACAGCCCACAAAAGTCCTTCTTGACCTGCTGCTCAAGAACCTGGAGTACCTTTCAAACAATCCATCTGCCTCCACCACCCTGCTGCAGCACCCAACTGCAGGCATGAGCAAGGGAGGGGATTCTGCCCCTTTGCTCTGCTCTCCTCAGACCCCACCTGGAGTCCTCTGTGCAGTTCTGGATCCCCCAACACAAGCAGGACATGAAACAGTTGGAGCAAGTCCAGAGGAGGCCATAAAGATGCTCAGAGGGCTGCAGCAGCTCTGCTATGAGGACAGGCTGAGAGAGTTGGGGCTCTGCATACTGGAGAAGAGAAGGCTTCCAGGAGACCTTGGAGTGCCCTTCCAGTATCTGAAGGGGCCTACAGGAAGGCTGGGGAGGGACTATTGACAAGGTCTTGTAATGACAGGACTAGGGGCAATGGGTTTGAACTGGCAGAGGGGAGACTGAAACTGGATGTCAGGAGGAAGTCCTTTACAGTGAGGGTGGTGAGACACTGGCACAGGCTGCCCAGGGAGGTTATGGATCAAGGAATCACAGAATGTGATTGAAGATCACATTCTGTGATTTTGTGCTCCACAGCCTCCCTGGAGGTGTTCAGGACCAGGCTTTATGAGGCCTTGAGCAATCTGTTCTAGTGGGGGTCTATGGCAGTGGGCTGGAACTGGATGAGCTTTGTTCCCTTCCAACATAAACCATTCTATGATTCTATGAACTATCTGCTGGGGGAAGCTTCCTTCAGCACCTTTCCATCAGCTGTCTGCTGGGTTCACTGCACCTTCTGATCAGAGCAGTGAGAGAGGAGGTGACCAACAGCTGCACCTTCATCTGACTCACCACCACCACCATCACTCTGCAGGCAAAGAGCAGGTTGAGTTCTGGTTTGGGATTGCTGATGCTGCCCCCAGCCCAGACCTTAACTGTCTCCACCACTGTCTCCCCCACCCTGAAGAGTCCAGACCACGCAGCTTTCCATCACCCTCCTCCCCTTGCCACCATCTAAAGGACTTTTCCTTCAGTGCCATTGGTAAGAATCAGCAGAGCTGCAGCCCAGCACAGGCACTGAGGGTGCTGTTCTCCCAGAAGCCTTGCAGCTATGAGCACCCAGTCAGCACCTGGCCCTGTGGGCACACAGCAGGCTCAAGGGCAAAGCCAGCTGGTGGAGCTCAAGGGAGTGATGCACATGTGGGTACCTGCCAGGAGTCCAGTGCTGGCTGGCTCAGGACCACAGAATCATTTTGGTTGGCAGAGAACTCTAACATCCTGGAATCCAACCATTCTCTAACTCTGCCAAGGCTGAGGCTAAACCATGGCACTCAGCCCCACAGCTCTGACTCTTGGAAACACCTCCAGGGAGCCTTCCTGGGGTTGTTGTGACCCGAGGGCAGGGCCCAGCACTTGGCCTTGTTGAACCTCATCCCAGGTTTCGAGCTGCGGGTCTCCCCAGTGCTGAGCACTGAGAGCCAGTCCCTGCCCTGCTCCTGCTGGCCACACCATTGCTGATCCAGTCCAGGCTGCTGGTGGCCTCAGTGCATCATTGCTGCTTATCAAGCTGGGTCTCAGCCTTGGTTGGGGACTGCAAGGTGCATGCCCACAAAATAAAGGCCCATCCCTTCAAAGCTCCTCAGCAGACCTCAAATTCTGCTGTGCCAAGAGCAGAGCATCCTTGGGTGCACTGCTGCCAGCTCCTGCTGCTGACTGACAACACAACCACCACAGCTCATGCTGGCAGCCGTGGCTCAGCCCAGCAGGGGATGAGAGCAGCAAATAAAACCACCCCCAGCCCCTGCTGGAGCAGAGGCCTCAGCAGAAGGGCTTTGCTTAACCACTCCGTGATCGCAGCTTTGCTCCTCCACATCTGCCAAAGCCCAAAGCACTCAGGCTGGGAGAAAGCCAAAGGAAAAAGGAAAGAGAGGGGAAAAAAAAACATATCCACAAAACAAATAAAACCTGGACCTTTTCCAGAGATAATTGTTGAGAGTCTGTGAGGTCTCCTGGCCTGACCAAGATCCCACTCAAAGGAGATATTGGATTTTAAACCCAGGGGACACCAACTGCTGGAGCAGCAGTTCTAGAGGGGTTTCAAGCTGAAGAGGAGAGGCTTAAGTTTGACATAGGGAAGAAGTTCTTCCCCGTGAAGATGGTGAGAGAATGGAACAGGTTGGCCAGAGAAAGTGTGGAGGCTCCAAGCCTAGAAGTGGATGGATACTGGACCCAACTCAAGTCTACATGGGCTAGTGGGAGATGTCCCTGCCCACGGCTCTGCTGAGACCTTACCTGCAGCACTGCTTCCAGCTCTGGTGCCTCCAGCATAAGAGGGACCTGGAGCTGCTGGACAGGGGCCAGAGGAGGCCACGAAGATGATCGGAGGGTTCAGAACCTCCTCTGTGGGTACAGGCTGAGAGAGTTGGGGCTGTTCAGCCTGGAGAAGGGATCTCCAGGGAGATCTTCCAGTAGCTGAAGGGGCTGCAGGAGAGCTGGGGAAGGACTGTGGACAAGTGCTCGGAGTGCCAGGAGAAGAGACAATGGCTTTGAGCTGGGAGAGGAGAGACAGAGTGGAGAGGAGGAAGAAATTGTTTGCAGTGAGGGTGGGGAGAGACTGGCACAGGTTGCCCAGGGAAGTTGTGGATCACAGAATCACAGAATGTGCATCTACAATCATATTCTGTGACTCTGTGATCCACAACCTCCCTGGAGGTGTTTGAGGCCAGGCTGGACGAGGCCTTGAGCAACCTGGGGCTGGTGGGAGGTGTGCCTGCCCATAGCAGGGGGTTGGCACTGGCTGGTGTTGAAGGACCCTTTCAACCCAAACCTTTCCATGATCACAACCCCAGAGGCCACCAAAGCAGCTTAGAGGAACCCCAGACCTGCTCCTGCCCAGTGGTGGGGATGGCCTGAGCCAGGACCTCAGCAAAGCCTGTTTGTGATGGCCATGCCTCTGTGTCACCTGGGCCACCTGGGTCACCCAGCTGGCAGCTTTGGAAGGCTTTGCCACATGGCAACACCCTCACCTTCCCAAGGGCAAGAGAGAAATCAGAGTTCTGCTCTCTCTCTTTCCAGATGGGTCTCCACCAAGCACTGCTTGGGAAGGTTTCTGTCAGCACAACGCAGCTGGGAACCCTTGGGCCACTTGGGCTCTGACTGGGAGATCACAGCAGATCCATCTCACATGGCTCACAAGTGACAGCTGAGGGCTCAGCAGCTCAGTCAGGAGGGAAGGCAGCAGCAGCATCCCCAGACACACTCAGCTGATCACAGGCGACTGGTGTAGCACATCCTAAGCTCAGCCACACGTGGTACCTACTCCCACTCTACCCTGGCAAGACTTCTCCCTTGATTTTGGTGGGACCCAGATGGGCTGCCACTGGGTTTGGCCCCAGGTAAATCCCCCTGAGCACAGCAAGCTGAGTTACTGCCTTTTACAGCCTTTTCCCCCTAGTCACAGCTGACATGGGGGAGCAGGTCCAGCTGAAGGGCAGGAGCAGGTCCAGAGAAGGGCAACAGAGATGGGGAAGAGTCTGGAGAACAGGGCTGGGGAGGAGCAGCTGAGGGAGCTGGAGGTGTTGAGCCTGGAGAAGAGGAGGCTGAGGGCAGAGCTCATTGCTCTCTGCAGCTCCCTGAGAGGAGGCTGCAGCCAGGTGGGGGTTGGGCTGTTCTCACATGCAGCAAGTGACAGGAGGAGAGGAACTGGCCTGAAATTGTGCCTGGAGAGGGTTAGGTTGGAGAGGAGGAAAAATTTCTTCCCCGAAAGAGTGGTCAGGGACTGTCCCAGGCTGCCCAGGGAGGTGGTGGAGTCCCCATCCCTGGAGGTGTTCAAGACAGAAGTGGCCATGGCATTTGGGGACAGGGTTTGGTGGCCATGTTGGTGTTGAGTTCCTGGTTGGACTGAATGCTCTTGGAGGCCTTTTCCAACCCATACCATTCCATGTTTCTGTGTGAAGCCCCAGGCAGCCCCTGCACTGTGGGAACAACTTCTCAGAAGAGGCAGAGCAGGGCCAGGACACAGAGCCAGAGGGGCAGGCTTGGATCTGGATCCAGAGACACTCCTGGGTCCCCAGGGATTGGGAGCAGGGAGGGGAAGGATGGGAGCAGGGAGGGGAAGGAAGGCAGCAGGGAGGGGAAGGAAGGCAGCAGGGAGCAAACAGCCACTCTGAGGAGGTTTGTCACCAGCAGGAGCCAGTCTGACAAGGTCAATGCCCTTCAGGGCCTGGGCAACTGTGGAGCTGATGCCTGAAGGTTGCTGGAAGGGCTCAAAGGGACACTCCACGGCTGGGGCTGTTAGCCTGCTGCACCCCCAGCCAGTCCTGACCCACACTCCCACCCCTCTGCCTTGGCCACACAAGCAGCAGTAGCTTGCAAATGTCCTAGGGGACTTCCCAATGGATTTCAGTCCCCTCTGGCTTGGGGATGTACATTGTAGGTGACCTGCTGGAGAGCAGCCCTGTGGAGAAGGACCTGGCAGTGCTGGTGGTCACCAAGCTCTCTGTGGCACAGCAATGTGCCCTGCTGGCCAAGAAGGCCAATGGGGTCCTGGGGGGCAGTAAGAGGAGTGTGGCCAGCAGATGGAGGGAGGTCCTCCTCCCACTCTGCTCTGCCCTGCTGAGACCTCACCTGGAATATTGCATCCAGCTCTGGGCTCCGCAGTTCAGGAGGGACAGGGATCTGCTGGAGAGAGTCCAAGGGAGGGCTGCAAGGATGCTGCAGGGACTGGACACTGCCTGATGAGGAGAGGCTGAGAGCCCTGGGGCTGGTTAGTGTGGAGAGCAGAAGGCTGAGAGGGGATCTGAGTAATGTCTGTCAACAACTGAGCGCTCAGGGTCAGGAAGGGACAGGGACAGCCTCTGCTCACTTGTGCTCTGGGATAGGACAAAGGCAAGGGATGGAAACTACAGCACAGGAAGTTCCACCTCAACGTGAGGAAGAACTTCTTGACTGTAAGGGTCCCAGAGCCCTGGCACAGGCTGCCCAGAGAGGCTGTGGAGTCTCCTTCTCTGGAGCCTTTCCAGCCCTGTCTGGATGTGTTCCTGTGCAACCTGAGCTAGGTTCTATGATCCTGCTCTGGCAGGGGGGGTTGGACTGGAAAATCTCCAGAGGTCACTTCCAACCCCTAACATCCTGGGATCTGTGACCTGCTCCTGCCCACCTGGGGACTGCAACAGGGAGAGGCATACAGCAGGAAGTGGCACTCCAGAAAAGGCAAAGCCATGCTCAAAACGCAACTGGAAAGTCGAGTTACCACTTCCAGAAGGATGGAAGATAAGCTTTACACCCCCAGGTGATAGGGTTTACACCCCCACAACTTAGACCACAATGACCTAAACCTCTCTCTTTCTTTTCCCCCTAACCTCTGGCTCCTGCTGCAGCCCTCCCCAGAACACACCCACAACGTGGAGACAGCAAAAACTTTGCCACCAGGTGATTTGGGCTGCATTTACAATCATTAAGGCTGGGGAAGGCCTGCAAGCTCATCCAGTCCAACCAGCAACCCAACACCATCGTGACCACCAAACCCTGGCCCCAAGTGCCATGGCCACATACTCCCTGAACACCTCCAGGCACAGAGACTTCACCACCTCTCAGGGCAGCCCGTGCCAGTCCCTGACCACTCTTTTGGGGCAGAAACTTTTCCTCCTCTCCAACCTACCCTCCCTTGGTGCAGCTTGAGGCCACTTCCTCTTGCCCTGTCCTTAGAAGAGGCAAACACCAGCCTCTAGCCTCCTTGCTGGCAGAAGCACTAAGCAGGAGTCCCTCTCCCAGCACTGATCTGTATCCAGTTCCTTCCCCTGCAAAGGGAGGAGAGCTGGAAGGATGCAGTGAAGCTGCAGAAGCTGGAGTGGTTCAAACCAGCAGGAGATCAGAGCTGTGTCCCTTCAAACCCAAGTGATTAACATAAATGAAGGATTCAAGTCACACACCCAGCTGGGGTCCTTTCCAATGCATTTTCAAGCCCCTCCCTCCTTTCCAGCACTCCAAGAGGAGTTAATGGCACATTCCATTAATTAGCAGCAGGCACAGGGGAGGTTAACCTCCACTTCATTACAGCTAATTTCAGTTCTGCAGGAACAGGGCCAGCACACTTCAGAACAAACCCTCTTGAGGTTCTCCCTCCTGGCAGGGAGGGCACAGGAGCTCTTCATGCTGCCTCTTCCCCGCTCCCCACCTGCACCCCGTGCCCGTTCTGCAGCCCCCAGCATCATCACAGAGGGTTGGAAGGGAGCTCTGGAGACCATCGAGTGCCAGCTGGAGGAGTCGGAGCTGTTCCCACCGAGGAAGTGGTGGCAATGGGAAGAGGAAAGGCTTTGGCCTCACTGCCACAGCATTCCTGCCAAGGGGAATGGGAAGGCACACGGTCACCAAACACTGGGAGGGAGGGCCACAGGGAGCTGCTGGACCAGTTAGGCCCCAGTTTGCCTGCAAAGTAAGGCAGGAAAAGCAGTGCTGAACCGTGCAAAATGTGACAGCCAGAGAGCAGAGCAGGTCCAGCGGAGGCCACCAAGACGGTCAGAGGGCTGGAGAACCTCTCCTGTAGAGAAAGGCTGAGAGAGTTTGGGGCTGTTCAGCCTGGAGGAGAGAAGGTTCCAGGGAGACCTCAGAGCTGCATTTCAATATCTGAAGGGGCTGCAGGAGAGCTGGGGAGGGACTTCTGACAAGGGCTGGGAGTGTCAGGACAAGAGACAATGGCTTTGAGCTGGGAGAGGGGGAAACTGAGAGTGGAGATGAGGAAGAAATTGTTTGCAGTGAGGGTGGGGAGAGACTGGCACAGGTTGCCCAGGGAGGTTGTGGATCACAGAATCACAGAATGTGATCGTAGATTCTGTGATCCACAACCTCCTGGGGGTGTTCCAGACCAGGCTGGATGAGGCCTTGAGCAACCTGGGGCTGGTGGGAGGTGTCCCTGCCCATAGCAGGGGGTTGGCACTGGCTGGTATTGAAGGTCCCTTCCAACCCAACCCATGCCGTGAATCCATGAAGGACAGGGCAAGGGGCAGCCTCGGGACAGCCCTCCACAAGCCAGCTGTGGAGCAGGGTGCAGTCCCACTGCCCTTCTGCCTCCCACCCACAGAGGCTTTGATGTCAAACTGCATCCAGTAGAGCTCCAGCAGCTCTGGGAGTGGTCAGCTCCTGCCGCAGTGTGAATCCTCTCCTAGCTCCACCGGCAGCCTGCCAGTCCAGTCACTAGCTCTGTCAGCAGCTCCATGCCACCACAGCTCTCTGCTCTGCTCCCTGTCACATCCCCACCACGACAGCTTTCCTGCCTCACCCACCCAACCAGCCCCAGCCAGAAGCCAAGGACCTGAGCTGGAGCCTGGGAAGTCTCCTGGCTCCTTTGTGTGCCTGTGGCTTTGCCACGGGGCATGGCGCAGCCTTGCCCCACACCCTGCTGCCAGCTCTGCCCCTTCCCAGCCTGGCTCATTTCCAGCACAGACTCCTCCACACTCTCGTTTTCTCTATGCAAAGATGCCCAAGCTCCAGTATAGCCTCCAGCTCCACTGCCATCTACACGTAAGGAGGAACCTCTCTAATTTACGGGTGCCAGAGCCCTGGAGCAGGCTGCCCAGAGAGGTTGTGAAGTCTCCTTCTCTGGAGACTTTCCAAACTCACCTGGATGTGTTCCTCTTCAACCTGCCCTGGGTGATCCTGCTCTGGCAGAGGGATTGGACTGGATGATCCCCAGAGGTCCCTTCCAAGCCCTACCAAGCTGTGACTAACCCAAAGGGATGCAAATCCAAAGGCAGTCAGAGATACCTACCCTCACTGCTTTCACATTTGCCCAAACCAGTTTGGAGTCCAACTCTCCTCCAGAGCTCCTCTGCAAGTGTCTGCTTTGCTGCAGGCTCCCAGGGAGCTGTGCTTCTAACCACCCTGTGCCAATCCCACCCCAAAGAGCCACCCAGACTGGCAAAGCAACCCTCCCTGGGAGCTGCAGGGGCATCCACACCTGCATACAGACAGCGGTGTCCCTGGCCCTTCTTAGTCAGAGTCATGAAATGGTTTGAGTTGGAAGGGAGCTTCAGGGTCAGCCAGTACCAATCCCCCTGCCATTGGCAGGAACATCTCCCACCAACCCAGGTTGCTCAAGGCCCCATCCAACCTGGCCTTCAACACCTCCAAGGAGGTTATAGATCACATTCTGTGATCCACCACCTCCCTGAGCAACCTGTGCCAGTCTCTCTCCAGGCTCACTCGAAACAATTTCTTCCTCCTCTCCACGCTCAGTCTCCTCTCTCCCAGCTCTAAGCCATCGTCCCTTGTCCTGACACTCCCAATCCTTGCCAAAAGTCCCTCCCCAGCTCTCCTGCAGCCCCTTCAGCTACTGGAAGGCTGCTTTAAGCTCTCCCTGGAGCTTTCTCTTCTCCAGGCTGAGCCACCCCAACTCTCCCAACCTGTCCCCGTAGGGGAAGTTCTCCTACCCTCTAATCATCTCCATGGCCTCCTCTGGACCCTCTCCAGCAGCTCCATGTCCTTCTTGTGTTGGGGGCTCCAAAACTGGAGGCAGTGCTGCAGGTGTGGTCTCAGCAGAGCCATGGGCAGGGACATCTCCACTAGCCCACGCAGACTCCCCTGCAGCCCGCTTCAGCCACTGCAGACCTCTCTTACTGCCTTCCTTCTGAACTTCTCTCCTCAGAACTGCTAAGCAACACCTCCTGCCATCACTGCACGGACTGAAGTGGTGATCTCACTGTGGCTTCCTTCACCTAACTCGTCTCAGGAGACCCCCAGTGCAGCTTTCCAGTGGGCGCAGCATCCTCCGAGCGCAGCTGCACAGCCTCCGCTTCCTTCCTGCCCGCCCAGCTCTGCTGCCAGCATGGCTGGGGGCTGACCTCAGCCTCTCCTCAGGGAGCTGTGCTCCAGCCCCCTCAGCAGCCTCAGTGCCCTTCTCTGCACAAGTTCAAGCACCTCAACATCTGAAATTGAGGGGCCCAGAACTGGACACAGCACTCAAGGCGTGGCCTCACCAGTGCTGAGTCCAGGGGCAGAAGGCCTGCCCTGGTCCTGCTGGCCACACTGCTCCTGACACAGGTCAGGATGCCATTGGCCCTCTTGGCCACCTGGGCACACTGGTGCTCATCTCCAGTCAGCTGCCACCCAGTACTCCCAGGTCCTTCTCTGCCTGTCTGCTCTCCAGCCACTCTGTCTCCACAGAGGCTTTGAGCCAATCCTGCATCCAGTGGAGCTCCAGCAGGTTGGATGGGGCCTTGAGCAACCTGCTCGAGTGGGAGGTGTCCCTGACCATGGCAAGGGGCTTGAAAGTGACTGATCTTTAAGGTCCCTTCCAACCCAAAGCATTCTGTGATCCCAGGATGCTCCTCAGTAAAAGGGGAATGATTTCCATTGACCCAAGGCAAGGTGTGGGGCAGAGCACAGCACCACACAGAGGCTTTGCAGCTTCTTTCTTCACTGTTAAGGTCTGAGGTGCTTGAGCAGCTCCATTTCCCCTTAATTGGTGCAATTGTCTTTAACCCTTGCTCCCCAGCCATGTTGTCATGGTTACCCCTACACAACCACAGCCAGCCAGGTATATTTTTAGACTTGCCCAAAGAGTCATCTCCAGCAGCTTCTCAGCACAGAGCTCTCCTTGCTCTGGGACTGGAGAATTAAGAGCCTGCAATGGAATTCAAAGGGGGGAAATTCAAAAGTGATTAAAGGTGAGAGAAAGAGAGAGAGAGAGACTCCCAGAGCAGCAGCAGCAGCCTGGCTCCAGCACCTGTGACCAGGACACTTCACAGGATGCTTCTCCCAGGGTTGGAATAAGAGGGAATGGCCTCAGGCTGCAGCAAGGTGGACATCAGGAAAAGGTTTTTCCATAGCAAGGGTTCACAGGCTGCCCAGGAAGGTGGTGGAGTCCCCATCCCTGGAGGGGTATAAAAGTCATGGAGATGTGGTGCTTGGGGATGTGGCTTAGCAATGGACTTGGTACAAGAGAGTTCCTGGTTGGACTCAAGTGATCTTGAAGGTCTTTTGCAGTTGAAGGATTCCTCCTCTGGCAGGGGGGTTGGACTCCATCTCTTTGGGGCCCTTCCAACCCCTAACATCCTGTGATTCTATGGCACTGCACTGTCCCTGTGGCTTCCCTCCGATACCTGCAGGCGGGGCCAGGGCATGCCTGAGGCTATGAGCCCAGCTGGAACACAGGAGATGATGGGACAGCTGAGGTGGCCAAGTGCTCTGATGAATGGGCATGGGAGGCATGGGACTGTGAAGAGAAGGAGCACAGGGGACAACCTGAGGACAAGCAATGAACCAGTTCAGAGCTTAAAGCCCAGGAATGCAACATTCCCCTTCTCTCTGCTGTTGATACCTCACCTGTAGCACTGCCTCCAGTTCTGGAGCCCACAGCACATTCTGTGATTCTGTGATCCACAACTTCCCTGGAGGTGTTCCAGGCCAGGCTGAATGAGGCCTTGAGCAACCTGTGCTGGTGGGAAGTGTCCCTGCCCATGGCAGAAGGCTGGAACTGGCTGATGTTGAAGCTGCCTTCCAACCCAAAGCACTCCAGGATTCCCTGAATGCCTGAGCACTGGATCTACTAAAGCTGATTAGACCCAAACAAACTAATCCTGCTACAAGGCAAGGAACTGACCTCGTTAGTAACTCACTGAGCATGTTTTGCTCTGACATAGCCCTGCCCTCCAAAGCCACCCTGCACAGGAGGAGAACCAGGACAGCAGAAACCCAGAGGGCTGCTCCCTGGGAAGCCTCCTGCATCCCATGCTGTGAGCCAGAATGGAGAAGGCCCCAGCCCAGCCAGAAACAACACCCTGCGGTGCTGCTGGGCACAGCAGCCTCCCCCTGGGCCTCTCCAAAGCAGGCACCATCACAAGCAGGTCCAGCCCAGGCAAGGCAGATCCCTGCCAGACCTGCACAGCAGGTTTCCTCCTCCTCACACACAAACCCACATCTCATCTTCCTGTTTGAACCAAGAGAACAACTTTGGACAGCCAGAGCCATGGTAAATCCTCACAGCAGTGAGAGATGTTGGCACATTTCACAAGATATCAGGATGCTGGGGATTGGAAGGGACCTTCGGAGATCATCCAGTCCAACTCCCTGCTCCAGCAGGGCACCCACAGCAGCTTGCCCAGCAGCACAGTGCCCAGCTGGCCTTGGAAGCTCTCCACACAAGGACACTCCACAGCCTCTCTGGGCAGCCTGCTCCAGGCCTCCAGCACCCTCACAACAAACAACTTTCTCCTCCTGCTCAGATGCAACCTCCTGGCTGCCACTTTGTGCCCATTGCCACTTGGCCTGTCCCTGGGCACCACTGGCAAGAGTCTGGCCCCAGCCTCTTGCCCCACACTGCTCCTTTAGCTCTTGCTGAGCATTGCTCAGCTCCCCTCTGGGGCTGCTCTTCTGCAGGCACTCAGCCCCAGGGCTCTCAGCCTTTGCTCCTTGCAGAGCTGCTCCAAGCCCCTCAGCAGCTTTGCAGCCTCCCCTGGACTCTCTCCAGCAGTTCTCTGTCTCTCCTGAACTGGGGAGCCCAGAGCTGGACCCAGGACTCCAGATGTGGTCCCAGCAGGGCAGAGTAGAGCAGCAGGAGACCCTGCCTTGCCCTGCTGCCCACACTCTTCTGAAGGCACAGCAGGAGACCATTGCCTTTCTTGGCCACAAGGGCACTCTGCTGTTAACTTGTCCACCAGCATTCCCAAGTTCTTCTTCCACTTCCTTCTTCTTCCCAGGTCCAATCACAGCTATGAACCCCAGGAAATACCCTGCTTTGCTGGCCAGCTGAAGCTCTCCCACACCTTCCCTCTTAAGAGGCATCAGCCACTGCACAGAGACATCAGCCCTCAAGCCAAGTCCTGAACTCCCACCTGAGGGACCAGCACCCTGCCGAGGATCTTTCCTCAGGGAGCCCCCACCCCAGATGGCCTTTCCCCTCTGCCCTTGGGGACCATCGGTGCATCTAACATGGCAACCTCACCTCTGCCAGAGCAGAGCAGGGACACCTCCTCCACTCAGCACCACCAGCTCCACAGCTTGGGCAACCAGCAGCACACCTGGGAAGGAGACACAACCTGTTAGGTTTCAAGGGCAAAAGCAGAAGGAAGATTCCCCCTGAAGAGGTGGGACACGGATCCTGCTGCTCAGGAGGGAGGAGGCTGAGGTCCCAGTGGGATGCAGCAGGCAGACTGGGAAGCAGGCTCCAGCAGAGAGTCATAGAATCACTAAGGTGGGAAAAGCCCTCCAAGAGCAACCACCATGGCCACCAAACACTGTCCCCAGCTGCCATGGTCACACCTTTCTGAAACGCCTCCAAGGATGGGGACTCCACCACCTCAGGACAACCAAGCTCCAGCTGGCGGCCACTCACCAGTGGTGGTTCCCAGGGCTCAGCACTGGGCCAGTTCTTTTTAATGTCTTTAGCAATGGTCTGGGTGAGGCCATGGAGGCTCCCTCAGGCAGTCTGAAGATGGCATTAAGTTGAGTGGCAGTGTTGATCTGCTGGAGGCTCTGCAGAGGCCTCTGGCCAGGCTGGAGCCATGGGCTGAGGCCAGTGGGATGAGGTTCAACAAGACCAAGTGCTGGGTCCTGTCCTTGGAGCCTTCCCGGGCACAGCAACCCCAGGAAGGCTCCAGGCTTGGAGGAGAGTGGCTGGAAAGTGCCCAGCAAAAAAGGGCCTGGGTGACAGCAGCTGAAGATGAGCCAGCATGTTTCCAGGTGGGCAAGAAGGGCACCAGCAGCCTGGCCTGGATCAGCAGTGGTGTGGGCAGCAGGAGCAGGACAGGGATTATGTCCCTGGACTGGGCACTGCAGAGGCCACAGCTTGAATCCTGGGGTCACTTTTGTGCCCCTCTCTCTGAGAAGGACATTGAGGAGCTGGAACANGTTGAGCCTGGATAAAAGGAGGCTGAGGGCAGAGCTCATTGCTCTCTGCAGCTTCTGAGAGGAGGCTGCAGCCAGGTGGGGGGTGGACTCTGATTCCTAGTCTCAGGTGATAAAAGGAGAGGAACTGGCCTGAAATTGTGCCAGGGGAGGCTTAGGTTGGAGAGGAGGGAAAATGTCTTTGCTGCCAGAGTGGTCAGGGACTGTCCCAGGCTGCCCAGGTAGGTGGTGGAGTCCCCATCCCTGGAGTCGTTTAAAGCCTCATGGCTGTGGTGTTGTGGCAGTGGCTCAGCAGCAACAGTGAGGTTGTGAGTTCTGGGAGAACTTGATGATCTCAGAGGTCTCTTCCAACCTCAAGGATTCTCTAAGGCCCTCGGGCTGTGGCCGTGCCCCCAGTGCTGTGGCAGACAGGGAGCAGCCAGGCAGTGCTGCTGGCACACCAAAGGGCACCAATGCTCTCAGCAGCTCTGGCTGCCAGAAGCCAGGGCTGGCAGGGCTCTCAGTTACACTCTGGCTCAGCTCCCTGCCACAGGTGACATCTTTGGCAGTCACCTGTCCTAGCTCTGCTTAGGGTTTCCGCAGTCTGCTGCTGGCTCCAGACCCAGGTTCCTCCCCTCCAGCCCTACTGCAAGCCCTAGGGCTCAGGAAGTGGAGCAGGAAAGGAGAATCACTGCAGCTGAGCTCAGCACAATGCCTATCATCTGCTCTCCTAAAACAATTAAATCCTTTAAGCTAACAAGGGCAGTGTTTGCTCTCTGATTCTGCACCTCATCCGGAGGCAGTGGCTGATAATGAAATGCCGACCCATTGGCACCACGGCTGCCACCCTGGGGATAACATCTCAGCCCCTTCTGGCCACTGATGTCACTCCCCAGAGGAACACACAAAGCCTTGCTTGAGTTTGCACCCAGAAGAACTTTGGCAGCACAACTTGCTCCCCACTAAGGTCACAGCAGAGGTCACTTGGAAAAAGCTAAGCAGCTCCTTCACCTGCACAGGGCAGGAGATACCTCAGCCGAATAGAAAAGTTTCTCTTGAAGAGGAACAAAGGTTATCTCAATGTCCTAGCAGCAGCTCTGGCTCTTCTGCAGGCCAGAGCAGCTTCACCAAACCAGTTGCCTTCCCTACTCTTCCAGACCCCTCTCCCTGCACTGCAGAAGACCATCTGAGCTCCAGTGTGCTCCAGGTGCCCTGGATCTGAGGAGCACTTGAGGGATAGTTGTTAAACCACAGGAGATGCAGGTTCTTGCTTAGCAGAAGGGGACAGAAAGGATGTAAGCTAAGTCATGCAGAGTTCTCCTAACTCTGGATGAGGCCATGCCCATGAGCCAGCAGTGTGCACTCATGGCCAAGGCGGCCACTAGCATCCTGAGGTGCATGGAGAGGAGCATGGCCAGTAGGCTGAGGGAGGTTCTCTTCCCTTTCTACTCAGTCCTGGGGAGGCCTTGACTTGAGATCTAGGTCCAGTCCTGGTCTTCTTAGCTCAGAAAGGACAAAGACCTACTGGGGAGAGTCCAGCACAGGGCCACTGAGATGCTGAAGGCACTGCAACAGCTCTCACATGAGGAGAGGCTGAGGGAGCTGGGGCTGGGCAGTCTGGAGAAGAGGAGGCTGAGGAGGGTCTGATCAATGCTTACAAATATCTAAGGGGTGGGTGTCAGGAGGATGGAGCCAGACTCAGTGCTTCCCAGTGACAGGACAAGAGGCACTGAGGACAAACTTGACCATACGAAGTTCCATCTGAATGTGAGGAGGAACTTCTGTACTATGAGGGTGGCAGAGCCCTGGAGCAGGCTGCCCTGAGAGGTTGTGGAGTCTCCTTCTCTGGAGACTTTCAAGAACCATCTGGACACGTTCCTGTGTGAGCTGCCCGGCCGGTGGGGTTGGACTGGATGACCTTCAGAAGTCCCTTCCAACCCCTACCACGCTGTGATTCTGTGACACAAGCAAGTCTAAATATATCTATCAACTAAAACCACCTCTGGTGGGGTGAAAGCTGCAAAGGTCAACTTCCAGGTGCCCAGGGCAGCTGGGATAGGAAGTTTCCCACCTGCCAGCCCTACCTTCTAGGGAAGAAAAGCTCTGGTCAACAAGTTCTAAACTCCCCAAAACACAGTACAGCTTCCAGGGACTACCCAGGAGCTCTCAGCACCACTAATTGCAATGGATAATTAATTCAAGCAAGAAAAGCAAAGCAGCAGCCCAGAGGATGCTACCCTGAGGGGAAGCCCAAGGTGGAGGTGTACAAAGCACCATCCCCTGGTTTTAATTATCTCTAGGGTTACTGTTTGACAGGGACAATATGTGCAGGGGGAAGACAAACAACTGCCTCCCTCTTTTACTGCTGCAGTTGGCAGTGGGGAACAAGCAAAAGGTACCAGCTGAGGAAGGGAAGTGTGCTGCTCATCAGCACTATCTTCAGAGAATCAGAACGGCAGGAGTTGGAGGGGACCTCTGGAGATCATCCAGCCCAACCCCCTGCCAAAGCAGAGCACCCACAGCAGCCTGCCCAGCAGCACAGTGCCCAGCTGGCCTTGCAAGCTCTCCACACAAGGACACTCCACAGCCTCTCTGGGCAGCCTGCTCCAGGCCTCCAGAACCCTCACAACAAACAACTTTCTCCTCCTGGTTAGTTGCAACCTCCTGGGTGCCACTTTGTGCCCACTGCCCCTTGTCCTGTGCCTGGGCACCACTGGCAAGAGCCTGGCTCCAGCCTCTTGGCCCCCACTGCTCCTTTAGCTCTTGTTGAGCATTGCTCAGTTCCCCTCTGGGGCTGCTCTTCTGCAGGCCCTCAGCCCCAGGGCTCTCAGCCTTTGCTCCTCCCAGAGCTGCTCCAGGCCCCTCAGCAGCTTTGCAGCCTCCCCTGGACTCACTCCAGCAGTTCTCTGTCTCTCCTGAACTGGGGA
Organism: Semnornis frantzii; assembly: GCA_013399775.1. Lineage (NCBI taxonomy): Eukaryota > Metazoa > Chordata > Aves > Piciformes > Ramphastidae > Semnornis > Semnornis frantzii. Next base: position 1,925 of record VWYK01092512.1, on the reverse strand, counting down.
GCCCAGGACTGGACCCAGGGCTCCAGATGTGGTCCCAGCAGGGGAGAGCAGAGCATCAGGAAAACCTCCCTTACCCTGCTGGCCACACTCTTCTGAATGCACCCCAGGAGGCCATTGGCCCTCTCGGCCACAAGGGCACATTTCTGTGCCATGCAGAACTTCTTGTCCACCAGGACTCCAAGGTCCTTCCACATGGAGCTGCTTTCCAGCAGGTTTGCTTCTCCTTTCTGAGTGGAACACAGGAAAGCTCAGTGTGAGAGACACAAGCTGGTCCTTCACCTCCACACTCTTCATGCATCCAGCCTAGCCAAGGACTAGTCCCAGGCTGCTCATCCTCATGATTAAGTGTCCTTTTGGCTTCCAACCTAAAGGACTCAGTGTCCAGGACTCACCTCCTTGCTCTTTCTGCTTTTAAAGAGGCAATTATTTCCTCCTCATTAACAAGCTTCCCAAGGAGCACACCCAGACATACTGTACTCCTAGGTGAGCCTTTGCTGCAGCTTTGGCTGCCTGAATTTCAGTGCCACCTATAGAACAACTTTTCCTGTCCCCCCATTCTCAGAAAGACCTGAGGAAACCCAGCTTTCACCAACAGAAGAGGAAAACAATCTTGGGATGAACAAGACAGAGCTCGAACCTGCTCCACACCATAAGAAGCAGCTCACTTTGAGGATGGCAGAGCCCTGGAGCAGGATGCCCAGAAAGATTATGGAGTCTCCTTCTCCGGAGAGCTTCCAAATCCATCTGGACATATTCCTGTGTGATTTCTCTAGCTAATCCTACTGCAGCAGGGGGTTGGACTAGAGGATCGCACATTCACAAAATGGTTTGGGTTGGAAGGGAACCTAAAGATCCCCCAGTTCCAAGCCCCTGCCATGGGCAGGGACACCTCCCCCCAGCTCAGCTTGCTCCAGGCCTCATCCATCCTGGCCTTCAACATCTCCAGGCAGGGGGCATCCACAGCCTCCCCGGGCCACCTGTGCCAGTCTCTCCCCACTCTCACTGCAAACAATTTCTTCCTCCTCTCCACTCTCAGTCTCCCCTCTGCCAGCTCAAAGCCATTGTCTCTCATCCTGTCCCTCTCAGCCCTTGTCCAAAGTCCCTCCCCAGCTCTCCTGNAGCCATTGTCTCTCATCCTGTCCCTCTCAGCCCTTGTCCAAAGTCCCTTCCCAGCTCTCCTGGAGCCCCTTCAGGCACTGGCCTCAGTGCTTTGAGGTCTCCCTGGAGCCTTCTCTTCTGCAGGCTCAACAGCCCCAACTCCCCCAGCCTGTCCCCACAGCAGAGGTTCTCCAGCCTTACGATCATCTTCCTGGCCTCGTCTGGACCCTCTCCAGCAGCTCCTTCTTTTGCTGGGGGCAGTGCTGCAAGAGGGGTCCTAGCAGAGCAGAGGGGCAGAATCTCTTCCCTGTGCTGCTGCTCTCCCTGCTCTGGCTGCAGCCAGCACACAGCTGCCTGCTGAGCTGCCCAGTGCACGCTGCCGGCTCACGGTGACCAGAGGTACCCTCCGTCCCCCACCATGATGGGACTCACACTGGTGTGACTGGTGGCTGCAGGAGCCAAGGGCACCAGCAGCAAGCTGGGATGCAAACTCCTCAGTGGAACCAGAAAAGCAAAGGAAAAGAACAGCCCTAGTGAGTGAAGGGGGACCCAGCTAGGGCAGAAGGCACCGTGGGCCACCCCTCATTGCACCGGCTCGGTTCCTGCCACCCAAACATCGAGCAGCAGGAGCGCCAGCATTGCAGGAGCATGAAGTAATCCCGCCCCGCAGCCAGTGCCGCCGAGCCGTCAGCTGCTCCCGGTGCAAGGGGAAAGAGGGAAAGGAAAAACAAATCCCGGGCGCGCTGCAGAGCCAGGAGATGTTTTGCAACTGCCGGATCCTGCAGCGCGGCCCCGAGCAACCCACGGCCCCGGCTGAGGTGAGGGAA
>VWYK01092511.1:0-13834 GCA_013399775.1 Semnornis frantzii | reverse complement strand
ATGAGGCTTTGAGCAACCTAATATAATGGGGACATGTCCCTGCCCATGGCAGGAGGGTAAGAACTCAATGCTCTTTAAAGGCCTTTCCAACCCAAACTCTTCTATGCTTTCTGCACATAAAGAAATGCAAATATAGGGTGTAAATACATGGAAATAAACACATAGCAAAGCAAGATGTCTATGTATTTCTCTTATGAAGCTCTATTTTGAACAAATATTCAAAGTTTATATGCATTTAGTTTTGTCTATATAAGGTAAATATAGAAAATAGTCTTTAAAAGTTAACATCTGAGTAATGTGTACACCAATGAGGAGTTTGGAGTACCTTCTCTTTAGGATTCTTATTCAAAGCAGGGGTAATTTGTGGAAATTTGGCTTTGAAGTGTTGATGCATCTTGCCATTATGAAATAAGATTCCATTGATCCATTTTCAAAGTACTAAATTACTTGGGCGCTTATGTCGATTTGGATTTTGGGTGAGTGCTCCACGAGGAGGAATAGTGATTTGGAAGAGAGCATGAAACTTGTGTCACAGTGAAGCCTGTTTGTACCATACCTTGCAATCTCTTAACAGAAATATCAGTGCACTTAGGGGTTCTTAGTGTTGTGGTTTTGTGGTTATTTTCACTAGTTGTTATCTTTTTGTTTATTTAATTTTATTCAACACTGAAAGAAAAATAGTGAATCCGAGCAAAAGGAAGAAAAATTATATAAATTTCTGGAAGACAGAATCATAGAATTCTCAGGGATGGAAGCGATCTCAACGATCATCTAGTTCCAACTTCCAGCCATGGGCAAAGACACCTTCCACTAGATCAGGTTGCCCCGAGCCCTATCCAGCCTGGCCTTAAAAACTTCCAGGGATGGGATTCCAGCATCTCTTCAGGCAACCCATTCCAGTGTCTCACTACACTTGTGGTAAAGATCTTCTTCCTAACATCTAATCTAAATCTACCCTCCTCAAACCTGGATACATTCTTCCTAGCCCTATCACTGCTTGATATCCTAAGAAATAAATACTGTAGGATAGACTCAAAAAGTAGTGTCAATACAAAATAAGATCTATAAAAATCCTAATCAGAATAGGCTTTTAAAAGTCATTGTAGGAAGATGTTTCTGCACCATGGCATAAGTGGCTAATTTAGCAGTTTCTGAACTTTTTATAGTGTGAAACAGTTTTAATGAAGGCATTTGTTTACTCCATGTTATGTATTCATGTGATCTTCCAGCTAATACCCAAACAGAATTTCTTTAAAAATAAGCCATCTGCAGGCAGATTTTTAACATGCTGTTAAAAATAACCTGTTACAATTGGATCTGAAGCTTGTTCCCACCTAATCGTGTGAATTGCACATACTTCTGCAAATTTATGTTGTATTTCAGCTTGCATTTGGAATGCATGTCTAGGATGTGTGTGGTAAACTATCAGGAGTTGTGAGAACTAAATGACTGTCAGCAAAGGATACCAAAGGATTCAGACTGTTTTATGTAGCAGAGAATTTCTGGTTTGCAGCTCTTGTACATTTTCAGAAAATCTTAGACCTTCCACACATGAGCAAAGTAAACTTAACAGCTTATAAAAAATAAGTCCTACATTTCCTACAATGGGAGTACAAGTCTTACAATGAGATGGAGTATAGTTGGAAGCCTGTAACTAATGGAGCCCCACAGGGGTCAGTTCTGTTCAATATATTCATCACTGACCTGGGCTAGGGCCTGGAGTGAACTGTCATAAAGTTTGCTGCTGACACCAAACTGGGTGAAGTAGCTGCCACACCAGAAAACTGTGCTGCCATTCAGTGGGACTTGAACAGGCTGGAGGGTTGGGCAGGAAGAAATGTAAAGAAATTCAACAAGGGCAAGTGTAGTCTTGCACCTGGCAAAGAACAACCCCAAGTATCATGTAGGTTGAGGACTGACCTGTTGGAAGGCAACAAAGGAGAAAAGGTTCTGGGGGTCCTAGTGGATGGGAGATTGACCATGAGCCAGCAGTGTGCTCTTGTGGCCCGAGGGCCAGTGCTGTTCTGGGGTTTAGAAGGGCAGAGAGAGCCCTTGGTTGAGAGAGCTTTTCCTGCCCCTCTACACAGCCTTGGTGAGGCCACATCTGGGAGTACTGTGTCCAGTTCTGGGACCCCCAATTCAAGAGGGACATAGAACTGCTAAGAGAGTCCAGTGCAGAGTTACAAAGATGATAAAGGGAATAGAACATCTCTCTTACAAGGAGAGACTGTGGGAGCTGGGGCTCTTTAGCTTGGAGAAAAGGAGATCGAGAGGTGACCTCATTCACATTAATAAAGATGTAAAGGGTGAGTACCAAGAGGATGGAGCCAGGCTCTGCTTGCTGATGCCCAATGACAGGACAAGGAGCAGTGGGTGGAAGTTTTGAGACATAAGAAGTTTTATGTAAACATGAGGACAATTTTTTTCCCTGTGAGGGTGACAGAACACTGAAAAAGGCTGCCTGGGGGGGGTTGTGGAGTCTCCCTCTCCCCAAAAACCTGCCTGGATGCATTGCTATGTGATCTGGTCTAAGTGATCCTGCCTTGGCAGGGAGGTTGGACTGGATGAGTTTTTGAGGTCCCTTCGGGCCCCTGACATTCTGCGATTTCCTTACTTTACTGTACATACACTTTGTCACTACACAGCACATGAACAGAGGTTATTCAGGACTTCTCTGTGTGCTGTCCTTGATGAAAGCACTTAGACAAGCATACCGCACTGCATACTATATGTGTGGTAATGATGCACATTTTAAGACTAAGGTGACCTACCCCTGGACGGGAAAAGTGGTATTCTTTCATTTACAGGGAGAGATTTCACAGTGGAAATTGAGAGCATGTTGAAGAAAACTGAATATGAGCTGAAATAAACCAACATACCAAGTGACCTTGAACAATGTATGTTTCCTTCAGACCAGGCTTTTGAAAGCTTCAGGCTTGAAAAATTCAGTTATCTTTTTAATCTAAAAAGGTGTGGCATAGGAAAAATCATAGGCTTATTTAAAGAAATAATACTTCTGTTGGAAAGGTACCTATAAGATGCCTATAATACAATCAGCAAAGCATGTAAAAAATTCTGCTGGAAGTGACAACTTTGGTGGAAAACATGAAACCCACTGCATAGATTTTTGATTTTTGCAGATCCATATAAAATGCCCTCGTGCAGTCTCTCTTTTCCTCTCTTGGCTGAGACAGGCTGTTTGGGTTATTTGAAAGAGAATATCATATCTGTGCTCCAGGAAAACAGATGAGGTTTTGGCTTTACTTCCACCTCAGGATATAAAGGAACTGCTACCACTGGAAGAGTTCTTGGGAGTACTGCAATGGTTTGGGATATGTGCTGAACTATGCCTAGGGTGTATGTGTCTGGATAGCCTGATGTGGGATTTGACACACCTCAAGAAGGACATGAGAGGGACAGTTTCCATTTGAGAATGTGTAAGAGAGGCTGGAATTCTGAATTATGTCCATCTGTAATTGCTCTACAGTTGTAATATGTGGAGGTCAGGGGGTGAATCTAATCAAACCCAACCCTGTTCTGAGGCTAAGATTGCAATGAGTTATGACAGTAGACATTGCTTTGAGGTGAAGGAATATTTTACTGCTCAATGACAGAGGTGGCTTAAGGAATAAGGATTTAGAATTTGATATTTAGATACATTACATCTCTATAATGGGTTTGTCTTGGTAAGGAAGGTCTGGAGAAAAAAAGAAATCCAAAAATTAATCTAAGAAGTGTCTAAAGACACTAAGACATGAAAAAATATTCTCTTGACATATTGTTTAAGCCACAACTCATGCCTGTTCTCACTTGTGCATGCCCTTGGCAAACAGGCACAATTGCTGAGTAACAGGCATCAGAATGTTGGGTTTTTAGGCTTCCAGCAAGACTGCAAAAGGACCACAGAGCTCCACTGGAAAACTGAATATCAGTGTTTCATGTAGTGGTACAATTAGATTATAAAGTTCTGTATTTGTGAGGCTATTTATTTCAGGAAATTTAGCGGTGTGGAAAGAGACTTCTGAATTTTCTTTGTTAGCAAGCCAAATGTATAGAAACTGCTTGAAGAATAAAGACAAATTCTCAGATTTAAATTTTATATCAATTTTTTAAATTAAAAAATACCCTCAAACAACCACCAAACAAAGAAAAAACAACAAACCAAATCTCTTTTGGTAAAGAATATGGGATAAATTAAAAAAAACTGCCTTTTCCAGAAAGTTTTCAAGATTTTGTATCTGTTAGCTGGCTCATTCTTTTTTATTGACTTGGTCAGTCATCAAGTTTCTTATGTTTAAGAGACAATCAAAGAATCACAGAATGGTCTGGGTTGGAAGGGACCTCCAAGTGTCATCCAGTGCACTGCACCGCACTGCAGTCAGCAGGGACATCCTCAACTAGATCAGGTTGCCCAGAGCCCTGTTGAGCCTAATTCTGAATATGTCCAGAGATGGAACTCCAACCACCTTCCTGGGAACCCTGTTACAGTGTTCCACTACCCTCATAGTAAAGAACCTCCATCACCCTCATCTTCCCTATGAGGAGAGACTGAGAGGCCTGGAGCTGTTTAGTCTGGAGATGAAAAAAAAACAAGAGAGGGGATCTGATCAATGTGTATATATGAGGGGTGGGAGTTAAGTGAAGTGGGCCAGTCTCTTTTTGGTGATAGTAATAAGTCAAGGAACAGTGTATGCAAACTTGAACATTGAAGGTTTCACCTCAACATGAGGAGAAACTTCTTTACAGTGTGGGTGATGGAGCACTGGAACAGACTGCCCGGGGGGTTGTGGCATCTCATCTGGAGACTTTCAAAACCTTCCTGAAATCATTCCTGTGCAGTCTACCCTAGGGGATCCTGCTTTTGGCAGAGAGGTTGGACTTGATGATCTCTGGAGGTCCCTTCCAACCTCTAATATTCTGTGATTCTGTAATCTGGTAGAGAGGATTTGACGCAAGCATGTGTGTATGCATTGGAACTTTTCCACCACTTCTTTTTTTGTAGCATCCACTGGGTCCTACTTAACCTGCCCTTAATTGAGAACAGTTAAATGCATCAGATCTTGCATTTCACTACAGAGGAATACCTGAAATGCTGTAAATTCTTAATTAAAATATCATTGTCTGTGGAACAATATCGACTTCTAAAAGGAGCCCTAAAACAATTACAGTTATTGTTCTGCATGAACCAATTTTAATAATGTGTAATGTATCAGGCCTCCAGTTTCAACTTTGTGTTCTGCATTGTTCTCATCAAAGTTTTAATAAGGTTTTATGTTATTTTAATTAATTTGAACATCATGTTATGAAACTGATGTACCCATTATTTTTTTCCCCAGGCATCAAAGATGTTACTTACAAAATCGTGAAATGTCAAAATCTATTTTAAAAAGAAAAAAATACAGCAAAACGTTATTTGTGGCAGAAGGAATTAAAATAATGTATAGAACCAAAATAGTGTCTTTTAATTATAAAATCCTTTTAATTTTTATTTTTAAATTATTCAAAAAGGGATTGCATTTTTCTTTTTGTAGATATGATGAAGGGTGATAAAATATGAGATCTCTGTTACATGTTGATGCTTTGAAACCTTAGATCCTTTTCTGTGAAACTAATGTACAAATAATTTCTCTTCCAAGAATTGTCACTTATATGTAACAAATTTTGGGTATATTTCTGTAATGGGATGGGGTAATTAATTACTGCGAGATGATATTTTAAAATATTAACATATAGTTTATTAATATTAAATATTCAGAACTCGCATCANTTACTGTCGGTAGCTGTCAGAGGCTTTAGAGTTTCCCCAGGCTTCTGGGGAAAGGAGACAGACGATCTCTGACCTGTTCCTTGCTTTCTGGATGATTTGTGTTATCTCCAGGGCTTCTGTCTGGGCAGAAGGCTTCCAGGGAGGCCTGCAGGGAGGAAGCAGGGAGGATGGCTTGCGATGTCACGCCGGCTATGCAGGCCAATGCGTGGAGGTATCAGAGGCAGCAGGCACAGACACATCTCGTAATGGCAAAGGCACCTGTGCTCCCTGCTCATCTCCTTTTATCCAATACAGCCCAAGACTAATGGGCCTTTGGACACGGGATAGCCAATCAAATGGCAGTTACCCAAGACTTGCCCATATTGGGTGAAGCCATAGGCTTGCTTTACCCTCTTTTGGGCAGAACACAGCCTTGCAAAAGACAACCCTGTGCACCTTGTTTTCCGCAATTGCTGGGCAGGCCACAGACCCCAGACTTAGTGGCTCCAGGCTCTTTCTCCCTTTTCCAGCCGTTGCGCTCCCCAAAACAGCAGGAGGGAGAACAGAAAAACATGGCTGGGCAAGCCAGGAGAGGTACTAGCCCAATTTGGCCTGCCTAGGCCTACCACGACAATTTCACTGCAAATTGTTGACAGAGAAAAAACCCTTTCTTGATATTTCTTTTCCTCCAGGCTTTGAGACAGTTGTGCAATTCAGCCTTTCTGACTGATTATTGAACAGAAAATCAGTATTAATTTGAATTACCCAGATGCCAGCACACCTGAAATAGGTAGACGCTCTCCATTCTATGCAGCAGAACTTTCAGACCTGGCCTGAGTAACTGAGCTGCCGTAAATGTTACTGTAGCTGATGGTGCTGCTTTGTGCTGCAACTGGAAAACGGTGGGAGGGAAAAATTAGACAGGCAGAAAGCATCAGCATTCTTATTTTGCTGCTGAAAGGTGGACAAAGTGACTTCGCTAACAGAATGTGAAGATGTAGTGGCATTATACATGCAGAGAAGTACCAGGATCATGACCTGAAGGATCACAAAAACTGTAGTGGTTGTATTGGGCCTAATGATTTTACTTCCAGAAAATTGTGTGTATGGCTACATGCACGCGTATGCTATTTCCCTCCTGCTCATCCAAATCTCAAATACAGAGTTTTCAGAGGCACATATCTAAGCCCATTCAGTAGAGGTGCCTGAATTTCTGACATACAGAACACTTACAGCTCCCTCTTTTGTTTATGCTTTTTTCACATTATTGCATTTGCTTGTCTGAAAGGTAACGCAGGCTGTGGTAGTAACATAAATATCACACAGTTACACCATACAGTAAAAGTCCTTCATTGCTGTGGCTATTAGGAATTCTTCTACCTTAGTGTAACCTCAAACTAATATGATATGGCTTTCTAATTAGGGTTTCCCTCCTAGGTATAATGACAAGACAAATAGACAAAACCCAGTACTATTTCCAAAACAGTTTACACTTCTCCAATCCAGTTACAAGGATTTGACTTGATTAAATCCTAAGTCAAACTGTTTTTATAAATGTAGGAACCATTGTACATTTAAATATTGATTTATTTTGTCTGTTTATTTGTATTTTCATTACATGTAAATAAAAGTAGCCATTTAGAGTTTTTGTCTATTTTCAGGAAACACACCAAGAAGTCTATAAAGTCCCATGAACTCCATGGAATTACGTCATAATTTATAGTTAATTCTAGTTGAATACAAAGTAATTGCTAGATAATTTACCCATGAACAAGGGAGAAATACAAAGCCTTGTGTTGTGTGAATGACCAATCCTGTGGATGGGTTTCTACACATTAAAGACTGTGTGTTCAAGTGATTGGGTTGTTGCTCTTAAGCTACTGCTTCATAGCTGAGGCAGCTCACTGTTACCAAAATGAAGAAGCCTACATTACTTTTTCATTGCCACTGTCTGCCAACAAGAGATGGATAAGTCCTTAAATGCACCATGTAACATCTTGCAATCTGACTATAACCTAAACTGAAGGTTGTTTTACCTGTCTATAATGATTATCTTTTCTGAAGACAGGGCCCAACTTACTAAAAAAAACTTCTATATCTCCTTTTAGATGAAAAGCTTTCGAATATGAATGTTGGTCCCTTCTTAATTCTGGGATTTGGAGATTTTAAGCCATAAAAGTGACAGATGCAACTTGCAGAGACTGATTCAGGGCAAAGTTATACTTCTAGCTTCCACTCATCAACACTTCATTGTCTCTTAGAAGACTAACTCTTATCCTTTATCTTGAAAAATGTGTTGGGAACCTAGAAATGCCTTAATGATATTCATAAACTTGTCTTCCCAATAGAAAAGACCTTTTTTAATCTTTCTTTTTAATCAAGTCATTAGCATAAAACTCAGAGATATAATCATACCAGACTGGAATTGAGGTCATGCCATAGGCTAGTTGAATAGAAGGCTTCATGGCGTGATGATGTATGGCTGTCTCACAACTGTGCTTTTAACTCAATAAAGCTGGCCTTTAATTACATTTTAAATATCATTTGAGACATTTTCATCATTATGTAAATTGCTCAGTAAATGCTTTCTTTCTAAGGCCCAATAAAAGTTTTGCCTTTCGTCATGAGTTTAGCCAACTGCATCTGGCAATGAGTATTTGATACCATGCTAACATCATGCCAGCTTCAAAATGGAAGTGTTGGCTGGAGCCAAGTATGATGGGGCTTGATCTTCAGATTGTAACGTGAGAGGCTTCCTGTTTCTGTTTGCTGCTTCCAATTCCTGGGGTGTTGGTCTTCTCTGCTGGGCTGGCCAGGGTCTTGAGGGGTGGGTGGGGTTGTTTTATCTCTGACTTCTGCTCCTGCTTCTGCTTTTGCTGTGCCTTTCTGTGAAACAGGCTAAGGTAACTGTGTGTCACATAATTTCATTAAGCTCCTTAGGTCAACCCAGGGATTCTTGTGTTACTTTCCCTCCTAGTATGTGTTTGGGTTGCTTGCTTGTGAGAATGGGCTGTCTTAAGCCAGGATACTTATGGACTGGGAGGGAAAATTATTTAAATCTTCATGGATTGTTCCCCTCAAGTATAAGTTTATTTGATCTCTTTATCATTGTTAGTCCTGTAATATAGTTCTAGGTTTATTCTATGTATTTTAATATATATACCCATTTTTAACTCTGTAGAAATCCACAACAGGTGTTCAGCAGGATTTCTAAAAACAAATATTATCATACCTCTCATCATATAACTTTATTTTAATAAAGGATTTCTCTCTGAAATTCATAGGCAAATCTGTACTTGATGGAGTTGCTGTCCTTTTTAACCAGTTCAGCTCATTCTAAACAGTAACATGGTGAAAAAGATGCTTTTCATTTTGTTATCTCCTTTTTTAAAGGGAATCTATTTTCACACAGCCTTAGTGAAAACCCATACATCAAAAATAACAGCATACAGAGTTAACTGAAGTCTGACTGTAGGTCAGTTGAATTACAGCAGGATTGATTTTATTTTCGTCTTTTGCAGTTTGAACACATTGGAAAAAAAGAGAATGCATTAAATAGTCTATATTTAGTCTTTATTCTCTGCTTCTTGGTATGATGTTTAACGACAGCATACTTTTGCAAATACCTGAATGCTATATGAGATGAAATATATCTTCCTGCTTTATTCTTGTCAAGGAAAAAAAAATCTACTTAATTTCAGAAAACAAATAAAAAGTATATAGATCTTTTTCTTGGGATACAGAGTCACAAAATAAAAATCTGAAATACGCCAACCAAAATGGAGTAAATATCCTGGTTGTCTTGCTTTTTTTGTCAGTGTGAGACTCCTGCATAGCTGGAATAAACTCCTTTTAGGAGCGTTCAAAGAAGTGTAGGCATTTGGAATAAGGAAAACCTTGAATACCGAACTTTTGATGAGTGTCTCTCTTTTTGTGTTGATGGCATATTTAACTAACTGTCCAGATTTATTGTGATCCTATGGAGTATTCTGAAATAAAACAGTTCTTACATGATTTTATTTTCACAAGTATGCATGTGTCAGGAGACAAAGATGTATAAACTATGAGACACTTTTTCCTAAAAGCAAGAAGAATATGGGAATGCCTTTTTTTTGTTGTTTTGTGTTTAAAGTACTCCATGTGTGTTAAAACACCAAGAAGGCGCAGATTCGACAACTTAGTACTGTGAAGTTACTCAATGTGCTTGTTTTGTGGCAGTGTTCTTTCTGAAAAAAAAAAGGCAGATGTTTCCATCACCACCCTAAAAACTAAGCATTCTATGCAGTAGGTAGTACATATGATAATTCTTTCACTCATAAACAGATTTATAGGTTCTTTAAATATGAAACAATAGTAGAACTATGCTGACATTAAAAGCTAATATTTTACTGTAACCTTTATCCCTTTTTGCATGTTGTTTGCATCAAATACACCCATCAACTGGAGAAGGGGAGATTCAGACTGGGCATGAAGAGGAAGTTCTTCACCATGAGAGTGGTGAGACCCTGGAATGGGTTGCCCCTGGAAGTGGTTGAGGCCCCATCCCTGAGGGTGTTTTAGGCCAGACTGGATGAGGCTCTGGCCAGCCTGATTTAGGGTAGGGTGTCCCTGCCCATGGCAACGAGATTGGAACTACATGATCCTTGTGGTCCCTTCTAACCCTGACTGATTCTATGATTCTAAATTTGTGATAATTGACCTACCTTAAATAAAATCTAAAAATGCAAGCATGAATAGAAATAAATTTGACAATCAATTTTTCTTCAGTCAAGCAAACAACTACTAACTGCTTTACTGGACGTTTGTCTATGAATGACCATAGATGAAGTAAAATAATTGGATTTAAAAAAAAAAAAGAGTTGCTATATTACACCAAGGACCTCCTGCTGTGTTCATACTTCTTTGTGGCCCTCCTTAACATTGCTCTAAAGACAGTGCTAGTCACTACCGTGCAAGAAGCAGATATTCACTGAAGCACCACAAATGACATCTGGAACAGCAATAGGTTAAAAAGGACAATCTACCTCATGACTCAGTGCACTTAAAATATCAAATAAAACCAACTCAATTGTGAACACATCATCTAGTCAAGTTCTGTGCTTTCCTTCTTCAAAGTCATTCTAAGGAAAATTGTGAGTTTCCGTTGGGAGCTATCTGTGATGCTCGCTTAGTGCTGGATCTTGCTCTCAAATGGTATAAATCACTTCCCCTTTCACACTTCATTCCCATCACTCCTATTTCAGGTAGCAAGAAACCGCCAACACCAAAAATCTTAGTGTCCAAGTATCTCAGGAGAAAGTGCCGAGCTTTATCACCTAGGTCAATTTTTTGTACATGTGCTCCTTCATTTGAAAGCACTTTTGCATTTTTGTGTGTGTATGGCTGCATATAAAGTATATGTTCTCATGTACCTATGTGTTTAAATTATTATTTTAATCTTTATTCTTTTAAAGAGCTTGATTCAATCACTGTTCTCTGCAAGTGAATCTGATCTCATGAAGCTGCAGCATGCAAACGTTTTGGAGAAGGGCAGCCAATGTACAAAGGCTGCATTGAGTGTGTGGGCAGGCAGGAATGCTGGTACCAGGCAGCTCTCTAAAGAATGTTCTTTTGGCAGAAAGAGCTGTGCTAAAAATGAGGGGGGGGGAAAGGCATTCAAAATGTAGAGCTGAGCTGCAGTCACTAAGTGCTAAGAAAAGTTGGCTGTTCAACATGAGCTGCCAGTTGCATATTCTAGGACCTCGCTATTCTCAGGCCCTCCTACAGCCATGGCCCTGACCAGTGTTTTGATATAGCACAAAGTGGCTGTTTATTGGTATTGACTGCTGAGGCCTGTGCTCCGAAATGCATTCTGTCAACAGAATGTAAGTGAACTTGGCATTTTAAGGCTCAGCTGCTGCAGAAGCATAGACTTCTTGGAATTGTCATGCAGCAGGACCGGTGTTGCAGTCCCCAGCTCAAGCTGAAAATGTTGCACAGGAAGACGTATCATGTGAAGGTTAGATTTACCTGAGAGGGGTTTGTGTTTCGTTTGGTTTTTTTTTTTCCCTCCATTAGCACAGTAAATATATCTCATCCTTATTCTGTTGCCTGTCAAAGGCTAGACTTTTAACTTTCTACGTTTTGTTCAGTATGGTTTGTATGGGGAAAGTGTTCCTCAGTGCAAGTGGTCTTCGCGTGAAAGGAAAACGGCTGTGTATATGGTCCTTGCTTTTGCCATGTAAGGAGTAGTCAAAATCTGTTCTCTGTGTTGCACTGAGGATTTTTCTACTTCTTTAAAGAAGTGCTACAATGCTTCTGTGATTTAGGAAATCACAAGTATTCTTTTCTGTTGCTCCCATAGGAACTACAGGCAGAAATAGATGCTCATACTGACATCTTTCACAACCTGGATGAAAATGGGCAGAAAATCCTGAGGTCCCTGGAAGGCTCTGAGGATGCAACCCTGTTGCAGAGACGTCTGGATAACATGAATCTCAGATGGAGTGATCTTAGGAAGAAATCCCTCAACATTAGGTAGGACCTGCACATAAGTGAAAGACTGCACTTGGTGTGTAAGGTGGAATGCTGCATTTTACCAGGAAAAAGGTTAAAATTTGTTTCCGATAGCACTACTTTTGTCCTTTGTGGAATGATTTGTGCTTCTTTGAACATTGGCTTAACTTTGTAAGAATGATTAGGTTTTTGGCATGAAAATTATAGTAGAGTATTAGAATTTGAGGCATATGATGAGATTTTGTAATTACAGGAGGAGGGATTAGCAGGTTTTAACAGCAACTCTACCCCCTCTAAATGTAGCCTTTTACTAGAGCTGGCTGTGACTTACCAATAATTCATGAAAGAAAGTGATTAAATAACCTATATTTATTATAAATTTTACTTCTAAGCCTATTATTTCCAGTGCAAAACTAAGAACAACCTCCCAAATGAAAAGACAAATTATTTAAGTTTTTAACTGTTGTCTGGAGAATGGACAGACTTGACAAACTGAATCCAGGTGTTAAAGAAATCCATAGGTGGTATCATCCGATCATCGGGGGGAAACCTCTGCTTGCATGAAAAAATATAATAAATAGTAATGAAGTGGAGGTACAGGCTTCAACGGGCTGAAAATTTCTTTGCAAAAGGAATTGTTCAGCAAGCTTCTCTTCATAAATACGGCTCTGACAACAAGCAACCCAGCTCTGTTGCATTCAGTCTTGGGTGTTTTTGCATATGCTCACTTGCTGCATCTTGGTGGTAGTTCAGAGAGCTACAAAAGGCAGAAATGTTTTTCAAAGTAAAGAANAGTAATATCTCCTATGTGGCAGTTTTGCCCCACCCTGAAGGTGCCCTATGAGAGCAGAGATGAAAAGGCAGCATAGTCTATATGTGTCCTTCTGATGTAGCCTTTAAGTTCAAAAAAGGAGAAAAAATTCCAGCAACTCCCATACCAGAGCAGCTGAGCTTTCTGTCAGCCTATGGCTGATCTATCTCTTTCCTTTCTCTTTCCGTGCCCCTCCAGCTGTCTGGTATGAGAGGCTGGAAACAAGATAGGATCCATAGAGCTTTTCAGGTACAACTGCTCTTAGTGTCAACTACTCCTCATTTCCAAATCTAAACTATGTAATAAGGTCTGAAAAACACTGAGTCTATAATTATATTTGTTTGTACACCTTTGTCATGGTTTAACCCTAAGCAACTGAACACCATGCAGATGAAACCAGAACCATTCTATATGAGGTATAGAGGTAGAATTATCACTCCCAGAAAATACCTGATTCTATGTGCAGTTCCTGAAAAAGAAAATAGATGAAATAAAAGATAATCTGTCTAAATTTTCCAGGACATTTTATCTCTTTACTGTTATATTCTACTGCTATTGATTTAAATTGCTAAGAGGAATCCTTAAATTACCTGGAAATGAATCAAGGATTTCTTCCCAATGAGCAGTTGATATATAGCACATTCATAAGTCTAGAAAGACAAATTTTGGGTGTGCCTGTGGTATAAACAAAACCAAAGACCTGATCAGCCCAGTTGTGTTTCAGTCATGTATTTTCTCACCACAAAAAGCAGTTACTAGAAATTAGTAGCTCAGTACTTGAT
>VWYK01092509.1:1196-22629 GCA_013399775.1 Semnornis frantzii | reverse complement strand
TTTTTTTTTTTTCTTCCCCCTGTCTCCTCTGCTGGGGATGCCCAGGACTGCAGTGCTTCCCTGGAAAAAGATATAATTACCTTGCTAAATTATTTTCACCAAATTATCCTCTATGTAAGTGGAGCACAGATGATATTTTAGGGTAAGAAAAAATTGCAAAGGGAATGAATTCCCATTGACCTTAAAGGTGACAACAGAGTCCTGTAAATAATACTTTCTTCTCTTTAACTGTTACATTCTCTGGTACTGGCTCAAAGATATTTAACTGCAGTGAACCTTTCCCCTTTTTAACAGCATGTTTGCACAAGGCGTGAAGCAATTTGTCTCAGTGTGTTACTGAACAATTAGTAAAGGATGTTCTTACTGGACTGCAGTTGTTTTAACAGACAAACCATAAAGTTCACAGGAATTTCTCCAGGGCTCTCCTGCAAATACTCTCAAGGCTAGATTTCTCTCACTCATGCTTGTGGGAACAGACCATCCTGCAAGAAAAAAAAAAACTTCCACTTAGAGAAGCTGTGGTCCTCAGCTCATGTGCCAGTTTCATGTCAGCTTGGCCTTTTCAAAATCAGGCAGCAGAGAGTTTTCTTGGAAATGCTTTCAGAATTAATATTGGCCATTTCTTCTTCCCCTAGTGCTTCTCTGGGACAAAAAAGACTAACAAAAAAACAAACCAAAACACAACAAAACAAACCAAACAAACACAGCAACAAAACTTCCTCCACCTGAATTAATTTCAATCATTTCTGTAGAAAACCACCCAACAAGAAAAGAAAGAAGAGCAGAAAAAGGGAAGAGGTGAGCTGTGCTGCAGATCTCCCATAGTTTAGGTGAATCTCCCAACTGCCAGGTTGCTATTGACTTGTCTTTCACTGTCTTCGGTTTTGGCTAGAAATTCTACCCTACCTCCAAAGAAACATTTCCCAAAAGAGTTCAGTCAAAACCAGTACATTGCGATGGAAAACTGAAACTATGTGGGAGAAGTCCTGGCCAGTTTTAGTTCTGGTCTTACAGGATTTGCTATATAGTGTCAAAACACAGTGAGTCTCTGTAGCCTCTGGACAGATTATTGAGCTTTCTTGGGAAAAAAATTCCCAAACCTATCTGTAGAGCCTAGCAAGTAAAGAACTGCCTGAGCAGCAGCAGTGACCACCCCTTGCATGACTCTTCTGCTGGGCTAAAATTATTCACAGGACTTTGAAGATGGGATAGGGCAGGATGTGTTGTGCAGAGAATCGGTGGGGGCCTTCTTGGCAAGTCCATCCCAAGAAATTCCTCACAGTGGGGTTGCCAAGACGTTAGAACAGGCAGCCCTGGGAAGCTGTGGGTGCTACCTCCCTGCAAGTATTCAAGGCCAGGTTAAATGAGGCCTTGAGCAACCTGATCTAGTGGGAGCTGTCCCTGCCCATGGCAGTGTGGTTGGAACTAGATGATCTTCAAGGTCCTTTCCAACCTAAACCATTCTATGATTCTCTATTTTTTCCATGTTAAGGTCACAGGTAACCAGTCCACACTCTGTCAGGCACCTAAGCCCCAAATGTTGCTAAATAGATTTCTTGTGAGTTTACTCAGGAAGTTTAATAAGCTTGAAATGGCCATAAAATAACTTCCCATGAAAACTAATTGCTACTTACATATGCAAAGGTGGGAAGCGTGTGTTAAAAAGGGCCATACAGGGATGAAAATGAGTCATTCCTGCCTCAAAAGGTCAATGTACTTTCATTCATGAAACAGATTTAACATTCCAATTATATTTTTTAAACAGCAATGCATAACTTTTCATCCTCTGGCTAGGGGAAATATTACTCCTGCACTGTGGCCTTCATCTACAATTTTATTAACTTGCCCCATGTCTTCTCCCTGAAACTGTCAGCATTCACTCCATACCAATGCTGTGATAATGCTGAGGCAATTAGGCTTTACATCTTTAGGGTACTGCTGCCATGCACCCGACCTCATTTGCAGGAGGAACCCTTTGCCAAAAGATTAGAAAGAACTTCAGACTAGATGAAAATGTGGTTTTGAAAGTGGACATTTTGTTAAGTGAAAAAATTACGAGCTCTGAGCTGAAATCTGACTGGAGTAGAGTCTGTGGAATTCTTTCCACATATTTTAGAGGTACCAAAATTTAATCAAGGTCTCTTAATTGCATTTTTCTTCTGGTAGCTTGTGTTTTTCTCCTTGCAAAGAACAAAGTTTGGAGTTGTGCCATAATGAGTGGAAAACTGGTAAAAGACATCAATCATTTTCCAGCTGCTCTCTGGTTTTCTCTTGTTCTCGGCTCAGTGCAGCATTTGAGATCTGATTTTGCTCTTCTGATAGATAGTGGCAAAAATTGGTGACTAAAGCAGAAACATTGCAGTTGAGCTTCTGAAAAGTTTTCATTGTCATACCAGTGGCTTTGCTCATTTCTGATGGGGTTTTGCACCTTGTCTTGCCAGCTTTGCCGGTCCAAAGCTTAAGAACAGGCCTGAGTTGCGCTGGAGTTTACTCTAGACGTGAAGTGACGTTTTCCTTTTCAACCCTTGGGTTGCCACAGGTGCCAGTGTGCTACATGCTGTTTACCAGCCACTAAATCACAGTGAATCCAAAGTGTGCTTAGGAGCAGCATTCTGTTTCTATTAGGCTTGTAACACCTTCCTCTACACCTCCAGTCACTGGTGCCTTCCAGAAATGTGGCCTTAGTTAGTCCAGGGTGCCTCTTACTGAACAGTAAATGTCTCTTGAAGAGCAAACTGATTGCCATTAGGTAATGGTTTGCCTGACTTTGTGGACAGCATGATCTTTTGTCCTGTGTGTTCCTGTCCAGGTCATTTTCCTTCTCCATCAGCACCAAGAAAACTCACGGTGTGCAACTCAGTTGATCGATAGTCCACTATTTCTATGCTGGCCCCAAAAATTTAGGGCTTTGCAAATGTGTTGCCAATTCTTTGGCAGATAATGTTAGAAATGATGCTCGAGCCTGGAGTGGTTCATGGGAAACATGCTGTGATCTCTGTTCCACATGGTTTCACCTGGACCAGAGAGTTGCTGATCCTTGATGTGTCAGGATTATGCACAATGTGTTTATGGTTTCTAGGTCTGTTTTCTGCAATTTTGCTTTACTTTTAGGCTCATTTTTCTCATGAATGATCTTATTCATACCCATGCTCAGTAAAACATCCATAAACAAACATTGCAGAATCACAGAATGAATGAGGTTGAGAAAGACCTTTGGGATCAAGTCCAACCTATCACCCAGCATTATCTAATCAACTAAATCATGGCACCAAGTGCCACATCCAATCTCTTTTTAAACACTTCCAGGGATGGGACTTTACCACCTCTCCGGGCAGCCCATTCCAATGCCAGTCACTCTTTCTGCGAAGAACTTCTTCCTAACATCCAGCCTAAACCTGCCTTGAGCACAGCTTGAGGCTGCGTCCCCTTGTTCTGGGACACAAAAATGGGTACAGGCTTATTACGTTTTTGGGTTTTTTTTAATTTGAATGAACGTTTATGGCACATTTTAAAAAGATGTATTTGCTAAACTCACTGTGCTTTTATTTCCCCATTCTTAAGAAGAGGGAATAAATACCTGCAGCAAAGAAGTGCACTGGGAGTCTTAAGTGCTTTATTATACAAATGCAAAATCAAAGGCAGTTTTGCAGTGTCTGAGCAAATTGCATCCTGAAGTCATCTAGTCATCTGGTTCACTGCACATCTCACATGAACATTGCATGATAGGAAATAAAATCTGTGTTTGTGACAATGTTTGTACATTAGAAGAAAGAAAAAGTAGAAAAAATGAGGGCAGACTGGCAGTATTTGGCACTTACTCAAGAAATCCCTGAGTAAATGGGGCTGATCGTTGTGAAGAGGGTATCATCTTTTCAGTACAGCAGTGCTAACTCCTCTGGGGTGGTGTTTGGGGAGTCCATGTCAGAATTACAGAATTATAGAATTGATTTGGTTGGAAAAGACTTCTAAGATCATCCAATCCAAGCATCAGCCTGACACAACCATGGCCATTAAACCATGTCCCAGAGTGCCATGTCCACACATTTCTGGAACACCTGCAGGGATGGGGACTCCAGCACCTCCCTGGGCAGCCTGTTGCAATGCCTGACCACTCTTGAAGGAAATAAATTTTTCTTCATATCCAAACTAAACCTGCCCTGGTGCAATTTTGGGGTTGGACTCAATAATCTCTGATACTAGGGAGAAGAGACCAATCCCCACCTCACTACGATCTTCATTGAGGGAGCTGCAGAGAGCAATGAGGTCTTAGCCTCCTCTGGACTAAACAACCCAAATTCTCTCAGCCACTCCTCTAGACCCTTCTCCAGCTTTTTCACTCTTCTCTGGACAGTCTCCAGCACCTCAGTGTTCTTGAACCCAGTATTCAAGGTGTGGCTTCACCAGTGTTGAGTACAGGAGCATCACTTCCTTACTCCTGCTGGCCTCACTATTGGTGATACAAACCAGGATGTTGTTGACCTTGGGCACATTGCTGTGTTTTGATTTTCTTCCCAAGCAAACTCCACACCATGCCTGGACATTCCCTGTCATCAATTCTCATACAAGAGCATCAACTTGAGCTCCCCAGAGCTAGACTAGTGAGACTTGGAGATCTGCCTTTTTTTTGGCATGAGTGGTTTACCTAAGAGCAGATCCCATTGTCAGCTTTCCAGATCTCTATCCACTAATCCACAGCACCTGTTTCCTGAGAGGTCACTTCCCAGCTCAAAGACACTGCTGAGACCACAGTGCAGAGCTGAGAAAGGTCCTTTATGAAATGTGCCACATTTGTCTTGCTTCTCTAATTCAGAAAAATTTGGTTGGGAGAAAAATGTCATGGAAGCATAAATGCAGATTTGATAAGTCTGACCTTTCTTTTCTTGCGAACAATAAATGTCAGAAAGCTTAAAATGACAAGCTGGAATGGCTGGAAGTTATTTATGTGTTTAAATATTTAGGCAAGAAACACATTTTAAGACTAAAGTCTAATTTACATGAGTGTTTTGATTTATGACTGAGTTGGCCGCATAGCTTCATGGTTGTCACTACCCTGCTTAGCATGGCCACTCAGAAATTCCCTGTGACAGCACAGAGGGGACTTAGATACCTCTGCTTGCAGAAGCTCTACACTGTGTCAGTTGTAGTGAAGGAGAATGAGAGTTTCATAGATGCATAGAATGGTTTAGGGTGGAAGGGACCTTGAAGATCATCTAGCACCAGCGCCTCTGCCATGGGCAGGAACACCTTCCACTAGATGAGGTTGCTCAAACACCTCATCCTATCTGGCCTTGAACACCTCCAGGGAGGGGGCATCCATGACCTTCCTGGGCAACCTTGGCAGCTTTGGAACTCTGCTGGTAGAAGGTTTTATTTTCTGCTGATTACTGCTGATTTTATTTTCTAAGGATCTCAAAAAAGACAAGCAGATGTGGTCTGAACTCACAGATTTCTAAAGGAAAAGCT
The DNA here is from genome assembly GCA_013399775.1 of Semnornis frantzii. Classification (NCBI taxonomy): domain Eukaryota; kingdom Metazoa; phylum Chordata; class Aves; order Piciformes; family Ramphastidae; genus Semnornis; species Semnornis frantzii. The sequence goes on along the minus strand of VWYK01092509.1, from coordinate 17,166 downwards.
AACCCAGCCTGCCGTATCCATTGACTCCCATATCTGGAGTGCTCTTTCCTTTATTTCAGTGACAGCAAACTTTTGAAACAAAAATGCCATCAGTTTTGTTTGATTCTACAAGAGATTTGAGTTTCTGGTTTTGGTTTGTTGGGTAGTTTTTGAGAAATGACTTGTCCTGCCTTTTGCTGTTGAAACACAACCTGTCTTGAAGCCAAATGGTCAAGTTTAGATTTGCAGTTGGAATACTTTGTGTTGCTTGTGGCCCCACAAAATATCGGGGAGGGTGGGGTAGGTGGTGATTAGTTTGCCTGTGGCCAACTGGGCAGCGTCTCCATTTGCGGTGAGGAGTTGCAGGTGTTGGCTGGTGGGAGCTGCTGAGCGTGCTGAGCAAATGGAGCACTGGCCATCCTGGGAACAGAGAACCTTCTGGAGACAGGTTTGTCTTTTATGATTTCCTACTTAAAATCTCAGAATTTGGAATGGGGGATTTGAGATGGTTTAAAGCTTCAGTGGTTTGTCTGTTCCTTCCTGGATTATGGTTAACAAAAGTGGAGTTGTTAGGGAGGAATCTTTCATCTAGTTATAGAAACGTGGAGCGTTCTCTTCATAACTTGTCTCTAGCAACTCTTCAGTTTGGTAATCTCAAAAGCTGTATGTGGTGGTGCAGTGTTTCCATGAAGGCATAAGAAGTGCCTTTCCTGCCTAAACAAGGGCATGTGCTCAATTGGTTTTGCACCAGAGTTCCCCCCGTGGCAGTGTACTGTGAAGACAGAGGTGCAGGTTCTTTCTCCAAGCCTCTTCCTATTTTCTTACTGACAGCAAATCTTTCTGCTCTTGTATCTTACAAAAATTTGGGATGAAAGAAAGCTCTGTCTCTGAGTTACAAGCCGGGCAATGGGAGAGAAGATGGTTCTAGGTGATATGTAGAGCAGGGAATGCTTGGTGGCGAGTCTAGGGGGAGAAAGCAGGGATACTGCAGTGGTGAGGGTGAGAGTAGGGTGTGATATGGCTGTCTGTTAATTCTTGTGCTTATGCTGAAAGGAGGTTGTAATGAGGTAGAGATTAGTCTCTTCTTTGTAATGTCAGGTCACCAGATGGAAGGAAATGACCTGAAACTGTGCTGAGGAGGTTTAGGTTGGATATTGTGAAAAGTTTCCTGACTGAGAGTGGTCAGGCATTGGAACAGGCTGCTTAGGGAGGTGGCGGAGTCGTCATCCCCGGAGGTGTTTGAGTAACATGGTTATGGCACTTTGGGATGTGTGTGACACTATGGCCATGGTGGTGTTAGGTTGATGGTTGGACTGGATGATCTCAGAGGTCTTTTCCAATCAGAACAATTCTATGGTTCTTGATGCCTGTTAATAAGAAATGGCACTTGTGTAAGTACTTATTGAATGGTGTGGATCAGTAGGTGTATCAGGAATGGTGTTTCTCAACCTGTCTTACTCTTTCTGGGACTTCAATGTCCTTAAAGGTTTCTTTTTAGCTGAGATTTGCAAGCTTGTGTGGCTCTTCTGAATGCAGTGGCTGTAGTGCCTGTGGCATGAATATCTATGACTTCACCTGTTAGAAAACTCCGGTGATCCTTCAGAGCCCTGCAGGTTGCAGCAGACCTCAAATTACAACTTGTGCATTGGCATTCACCTGCTGTCACCACTGGCCTGTTAAGTAATGGCCTATCTCAGATGCATCAGAATGTCTGGGCCTTTTATAGCCTCTTTCAAGTTAGATTCTCAAAGTACTTTAAGCCTTATCACCCTGGTGACAATGCTAAGCGTTATTATATCTATTTTACAGAGAATTCATAGAAGCCAGGGATGGGAAAAGCATTATTTGATTATGTTAGACTGCAAGTGCTGCATACAATTTTCTCATACAGAATATAGTAAATAGTGATGTCTCTCTCTCTGCTGCAGCCAAAAGGCCAAGAAAGAACATGAAATTAGAGCTGAGAGGCTCGGTAACTCACTGCAGCAGTTATTGGCAAAACCACCTTTGAGTTGTCTCTGCTCCATGCTATGTTTACAGCACTTGTCTTGCAGATAAAACTGGTTTTGTCAAGCTCCAGTTTTTACAATCTTGTTTGCTTTTTTGGGGTTTTGGGAGCATCTGTGATCTACCGAGCTTTAGACATCGCCCTGTAGCCCTTCCGTTTGTAGGGCAGTGTATGTCAGCATTAGAGAGCACGATGCAAGGGTTATTTCTGAGGGGCATTTCATTATTGATGCTAATTAAACTTGAAACTAATGAGAAAGGATTACTTTTCAGGGCTGGAGAGGAGGCCAGAGTAGTTATTATAGGTTAATTATTCTTCCAAAAGACTGGGTTTAAGTAACAATTAATTTTGGCAACTTTTTTCTTACATTGTGCAAGAACCTTGTTGGAAGAGGATTCAAAATATAATTGCTGCACTGACCTCATCTAGCTCTCAATCAGTAATCTCCTTCCATCAGCAAAAGGTTAATAAAATCTTGAAGGGAACAAATTCTGTGCCTTATCTATGTGTAGACAATTCAGAACAGGTCTCCCTGCAAGGATTTCCTATTACCTTGCTGCGTGATTTCCTTGGCATACCTTTTTGATTTGAGAAATGACGTGTTCTGTAAAGCTTCCCAATGTAATGATTGCTTCCCAAAACAGGTGCATGACAGAGTTGGAGAGTTTATCTAGTCAGGCATAGCTTGAAAGTTGGCACATTAGTCATAACCTGCTTCCCTTTGTTTTTGAAGGGCTGTCCTCAACCTTAAAAATCTCTCCTCGCTTTACAAAGTGCTGGGGTGTCCACAGGATGATTAGTATTTGCTGAGTAACCAAGAAAAGGAGGCGATGAAGCTGATTTTACATAGGAGCCAAGGTCTCTTTCTTACTGGGAAGCACTCTAGCTTTTGGCAGGGAGGACACAGGCTGGTCTCCTTTGCTGCTTCTTACCTCCGATGTTTCTTCTTCTTGGTTCTTTGTAAATGTGAGCAATGGCTTCAAACTGCTGTAACACTATTAACTAATCCAACTCTTCCTCTGCCTTTTTTCATATAGTGGGTGCGAAGAGCTGAATAAAACATTTTGTGCTGGTTTGAGCTAATTGGAATATTTTTTAATAGAGAAAATTATACTGTAGGCTGTGAAGGTAAAACCATGGTGATGCCTACTTCACTCAGAGGCTTGCTGCAATGTTTACGTATAAGAAAACCAAAACAAAGAAGATAAGAGTCTCTCGAGCTGGCAGTCTGGGTCACGAGGGATGGACTTGCTTGCTGCTTGGGTCTTGGGCTAGCAGCTCTGGCTTCTCCTCTCTGTTGAATAACTTCACTAACCACTTTTCTTCTAATCCTCCCCAGCCGATCCTCCTTGCACATAAGGCAAACCTTGGGGTAAGGTGTGGGGGTGGGGAGAAGGTGGAAGGGTGGTTGGGAGCCCCTCCTGGGGTCTCTGATTTCTGGGAGGGGAGTTGTGTGTCTGTATTACCTTTACCTTGTATATTTCTGTAAATATTCCTGTATATAGTGTATATATTTGCTTGTATATTGTGCTGAGCTGTAAATAGAGCTTCATCTCTTAACTTCCAGCTCCGGCTGAGGTCTACTCTGGGTCATTTCAAAGTGTGGGGGGGCGGGGAACTCCCAAACCGTCACACATTTGAAGGATTCCAATCTTTAGTAGCTGGCAATGTTAGGGGAGCTTACATGCTCCGTGAACCTGATGCCTTTGGTTAGGGCACCTGCCTTGCATATACAGAACCCTTGTATTAATGTGAGGGGCTGAGAAAGCAAACATCTGTTTTTGAAGATGATGGTGTGAGCAGCAAGGGCTTGGCTGGTGGGAGATTGCATCTTAGGAAAGCCTCTCAGAGATGGAGTGATTTACCCACTAAGTGTATGTTGCAGCCAGAGGTGTGACACTGTCCTAAAAAGACGTCCTTCAGCAGTCCTGAGTGCAGGGAAGCAACTGCATCTTCCAGCTGGGCAGTGGTACCAAATCCAGAGGTAAAACATCCTCTGAGTAATCCTTCTTGTGGTGGGACTCCGCTCCTAGGATTTAGGATGTTTGAAGTCCCTTTTGCGCTTAAGGGTTTAAATCGCAGGAAGGTTGATCAAAAGCCCAGTGTTTCCTTCTCTGTCCTTTATCTCCTGAAACAAAGCAGCATTAACTTTTAAGATCTGGTTCAATAACGTTTTATGGCTAATAATTATGACTGATACTAAGCCTTCAGCAGCCAGTCTGTACAGAGAGTTAATGTATGGAGGTTTATTAGCAGCGTAACCTATCTCTTTACGTCGGTTGTAAAGTAGTATCAACTACACCGACACGAGGAAAAAAGAAATACCGATGAACTATTTTCCTCTGCTCCTCTGCAGGGTGTGCATGTGCTTGCCACTTAATATTGCTAGCACAGTGGGAGCCCGCTGGTAAAGAGTTTTTGTTTACAGAATCTGTTTGCACAACTGCAGAGCTGTGATGAATGAATGGAGTGAATGAATGAGCTACAGCAGTCTTGTGCTGGAAAAAGGAAAGCAGTAGTGCTTAGACCCTGGCGACCAGTTGATCACACTTTCCACTTGAAAACTTTAAATTTACACTTAAGAGACTAGCTCTACAAATCCTGCAAGGCTTATCCCAATAGTGGAGGTTCTTGAATGTGTGAAAAGTCTTTGGACACCTCATGTTAGTAATTTTTTTTCCCCTTGAGATTTCTCAGTTTCTTTAAATCTTGTCACAGAATGCTAGGGGTTGGAAGAACCCTCACTGAGTCCAACCCTCTTGCAAAGCAGAACCACATAGGGCAGGTCACAAAGGAACATGTCCAGGTGGGCTTTGAAGCTCTCTAGAGGAGATGACTCCACAACCTCTCTGGGCAGCCTGCTGCAGGGCTCCAGCACCCTCCCAGGAAAGAATTTTTTTTCTGCTGCTGAGATGGAATTTCCATTATCCATTGTCCTATCACTGAAAAGAGACTGACTCCATCCTCCTGACACCCACCCTTCATATATTTGTAGACATTGATCAGATCCCCTCTCAGCTTTCTCTTCTCCAGGCTAAACAGCCCCAGGTCTCTCAGCCTTTCCTCCTCGGATAGAAGTTCCAGTCCCTTAATCATCCTCTTAACTCTCCAGTAGTTTCCTGTCTCTTTTGAACTGTGAACCCCAGAAGTGGACACAATATTCCAGATGTGTCAAGTCACAATTGTGTGTACAGGTAATATCTATTTATGGGTATGGTCCCCAAACCACACTGAAGACCAGGTTGAGCAGAAGGAAGCTCTATTGGTTTTGCAGATTCGGGGTGCTGTGCAGCATGGTCTAATATAAATTGCAATGTGAGAAAAGGAACTCACTGTATGGGATTTCCATAGAGGGCTGTCACATAAAGTTCTCATATTGGCAGTGAAAAAGTCACCTGAAGGACTCAGATCTGGGTCCTTGCTCAACTGAACCTTGTAATGTTCGTGCATCATTAACTGCACTATAGTACAGTTGCCTTTTTCCTTGCTCTTCCTCATAACTTTCTGTATAAGGATATCTACCTTTGTGGTAAATTCAAATAAGATGCTGTCTGCTTGTGTCCTTTTTGCCTTTTGATGGGAAAGCAGAAGGGAATTCTAAAGTGCTCTGGGAGCTACATGGAGGCCTTGCTTTGACATCTCTAAATATGTGAGTAATGGGGTGCTTAGAACTGATTTTACATGTGATGGATGCTCAACAATAAGGAATCACAAATTGTGGGCAGCAGAGCTTGGAGAGGAGAGCTGCTCAACAAGATTAATGGGAAGGGAGACCTTTAGTGTAATGAAAGACACAGTTCAGGCTTGAAAACAGACAATGATACACTAGATCAAGTCTTGAGGAGTTGGACAGTAAGGTTCCCTCAGCAGGCAGTAATGCTCTGCATTTGCCAGGCTCCTTCCTCTGTAGGAAAGGGAACAGCTGTGAGACAAATGCTCTGTAATTCTCACTTCACCCATGAGTGAGTACACTGGTACACCAAAGCATTGCATTGTCTAAGAGCTATCTGTCAAGCTGGTGATAGGGGTGTTGATGGAAACCCAGAAATTCCTTTTTGGTCTAAGAAGTGCAAACCAGTAAGAAAAATTGGATGGGAATATGGTAGAATGTAGCTGGGTCTGAACACTGTAGGGATTGTTTGGTAACCAAAATGCAATTTACAGAATCACAGAATAGCAGGGGTTGGAAGGGTCCTGGAGATCTAGTCCAAACCTCCCTGCCAAGGCAAGTTTTCCATTAAGTTCTCACTGAGCACTTGGTGTGAAGTCAGCACTTGAGGCTGAAGTCAGAGAGATCCTCACTGGATCTCATCTAAGCCAGATTGTCCTGTGGAGATGAAAACTCTTGACTGTAGACAAATCATGCAAGTGAAACATAATTAAAAAAAAAACAAACCACCAAATCTAGATCCTCAGTTAATGAGAACTTAGAGGTGTATTTTATTGCCAGTAGAAATACCAACTTTAAAAGGCAACAAATATTTCAGTGTTTTCATTGAAAAGGATAAAAAACTCCAGCAGGTAAATGTGGCTCACCTTTCCCTTCCACCATAAGCCTCAAGCTGCTATTAACCCTAGATATCATGACTAAGGGGCGTGAGTAGGGAGAAGGATTACCAAAATGTTAGTAGAGCTGGCTCAAGGATCATTGTTATGTCTGGAACTTTTATCCTCTGTCTCTGGCAAGGATAATAGTGTGTGGAAATGAAGCCAGCAAACCTGAAAAATACATCTAAATATAGAGGACAAACCAGCAAATAATAACTGGACCAGTAATCAGATGCAGGCAGCCTTATCAGTAAGTACAGTGGCTTGAAAGATGGCAATGCTGGTAGATAAACACTAAGAGGACTATGAAGCTGAGAATAAATAGAGCAATATCCTCTAAACAGTAAAGAGCTGGAGCATAAGACCCTGGGAAGACATTCAGGACTTATTGCTTGAGAAAGATGCCTAAAGCTGTCAAGCAGATGTGCAGCTGGTAAGTAGATGACTCGCTGGGACATTGACTGAAATGGTAGAAGAAATAAATCAAAGGGGATTGCATTAGTGTAACTGAAGGCACTACATTACTTGGCTTTGAAGTATGGTGTCCTGTGGAGAAAGCAATGACTGTCATCCCATAAGAATGATCAAACTGAGGGGAGACAAGTCCCAGATTTGGGCTGTAGTGTAGGCAGGGGGTTCTCTTCCATGCACTCGTAATTTTCAGACTTTCTTGAAGGCCTTGGACTGGAATTTGATGGGAGGCATAAGGAGTTGATCCTAAACCTACTGAAGCCAATTGCATCTTCTCGTTGTACATCTACTTCATTCTTCTGCCCTCAGGTACAACCAGGCTGGGCAGGAACTGCCTTGCTCTCTACTATCAGGCCATCTGCTGTGGCTCCCCAGGCAGGAAGAGCACACCTCTTTTTGTGTGTGTGTAAGAAAAGAAGAAATAGAATTTCTTTTCAATCTGTGGTGTTTTTTAGCAACACATAGCCTAGATGGTAGGCAAAAGAAGACACTGGTGCTAAGTTTAGTGACCAAAATGATGGTGTCCATCTGTCCTCTTGCAGCCCAAATGAGCATGTGAGGTGCAGAGAGCTCTTGTCCTTGAATTCTTACCGTTTTCTGGAAGAGACTTCGGGGCACAAACTGTTGCATTGCAGAATAAGCATCAGTCATTAAACACATCTTGCTTCAGCCAGCTCTTAGACCTTTGGCATCCTATGTCTGAGTTTTGAGTTAAATGGAAATAAGGGAGGCATCAGTGCAAGAAGGGTGATGAAAGAGGAAAAGCATCCTAGGGCCAGCAAAGGGAAAAATCTTCATCTTTCCAGAGTCTGGGGACAGGAAGAAGAGAGTTGTCAGTCTTATCAGAGTACATCTAAAGAAACAGAAGGTTCTGATAAGTCACCTCTTATGAATTTGACATCCAGTGTTTATTGAGCATTGCATCTCTAAAGACATTTACTTAAATTATTTTCTCTAGAGTACCGTACAGTACAAACAGATCAAGAGGGTCTCTTAAATGAGAATAAGCATCCTTCCCCTTTTCCACCCTACCCATGTGTCGTGGGTTTAAAGAAAAAAAAACCGACAGAATAAAGTTCTCAAACGAATTGGAGAAAAAAACTCAGAATTGTATTTGGAGAGAATTTGCAGATAGAAATTACAAGGTAGATACAGAATACATAAGCGAGCCCCCTTGAATTTTCCCCCATCCCAAAACTAAATCTATCATCCCCAGTGCTCCAATCCTCCCCCCCATACCTCTGCCATCCAAGAGGCCTAAGCACAGCCTCTGCAGGCCCCAACCAGGCCCATCCTTACATGTTTGTCCGATAATGTAGCTCCTGCCCGGCAGAAGGCTGGAGGGGGAGGAGAAGAGAGCGAAATGGCCTTGCCGTGAGCTTATGAGGAGATAGCAGAATTGTGGGATTGAATAACAATCTTCAAGTCCCAAGAGGACTTTCTTAACCCTATAATTCCCAACCTGGGACACCATGCTACTGTGGCCATGCCTTCATGCTAAGACACTCCTTCATGGTATCCCAGACTTAGAATTAATAAGATTAACTGATTTGCTCTTTGTCCCATGAAAAAGTCTTCAGTCCATAGTACTAACATCATTTCAAATACATTTTTTGTCACTTAAAACTTTAAAAATGATCAGGGGGCTGGAACGCCTCTCCTATGAAGATGGCCTGAGGGAGCTGGGATCATTCAACCTGGAGAAGAGAAGGCTTCAGGCAGACCTAGCAGTGGCCTTCCAGTACTGAAGTGGACTACAAGAAAGCTGCAGAGGGACTGCTTACAAAGGGCTGCAGTGGTGGAACAAGGGGCAATGGTTTAAAACTAAAGAAGAGCTGATTTAGATTGGATGTTAGGAACAGATTCTGAGAAGAGCCGATTCAGTGGGATGTTAGGAACAAATCCTGCACCATGAGGGTAGTGGAACACTGTAATGGGTTGTCCAGGGAGGTGGTTGAAGCTCCATTCTTGGAGATATTCAAGGTGAGGTTTGACAGGGCTCTGAGTAACCTGCTCTAGTCGAGGATGTCCTTACTTACTGCAGAGGGGGTTGGACTAGATGACCTTTAGAAGTCCTGTTCAATCCAATCTTTTTTGATTTAAAAAATAGGGTAAAAGGATTGTAAGGAAAGGAAAAAACAGTAGGGAGATCAGACTAGGCTGTAGAGTGCAGAATTATCAGAAGGAAAAACAGGCAAAGGATCTAAACCACAATGAAAACTCGTATTCAAACTAGTTAGCAACTGATATGGAAGTGCCTTTTAATCTGTGTTAGTTCAAGGTATGATAATTCACAAATACTTTTTTCCTAGTTTCTAAACTGGTCCATTGATTGTTTCTTTGAGGTAACATCCTAGGAATAAAACATGTATTTCCTAGTTTTAGTTTCATGGGCCTGCTGTGATCTTTCTTAGTGTAAAGTTGTGTTCTGCCTCAAGATTTTCGTGCTGATGCTCAGAGAAGCTTTGTATGGTGTGTTTTTTTGGGCTACTCCAGACACCCTGGCCTGCAATGAATGCCTGGCTTTTAAGGTAGCTTGGAGAACATAGTTGTCTATCTAGAGCCTCATGACTGACCTCCCAACCCTCATTGCTCTTTTGCTAAAGCCTGTCTCCACATACAGGCACTTGGATTATCTTGAAATGATCTCAGGTTGGAAATTAAGGAACAATTTCTCCACAGAAAGAGTTCTCAGGCATTGGAGCAGTGTCTCAGGTTTAGGAAGTGAGACAGGTGTTCTTTCTGCTTTCCCAAAGGAGTAAAGGAAATGCTCCACACCAGATTGGAAAGAATTAGAAGTTTAAATGGAAGTATTATTCATAACTACAGATGACAATACAAAAGCATGTAAAATGCACAAAATTTGTAGTCCACCTTGGCCGTGGTTTTCCGAGAACATCCTTAGGCCAAAGCTTCATACAACCTCCCTCCAAACCTAAACCCCAGGCCTCCAGTGCTGCTGCAACCATGCCTCTCTACCCCCATACCAAACCCAAGTGACACAGCTAAAAGTCATCTTGCCAGTTCCATGCTGCTCAAGGCCCCACTCCCCTGCATAGTAAAGATAAGGGAGCCTGTGCTGGGAAAGAGACAGAGAAAAGGAGAAGGGGGCTGGACAGCTTGTGGTGTTCCCTTATAAAGGGAAGATGCAGCCGTTAGAGGAATGGAATAACATAATTTCCTGTGTCCAGCCACCGGGCTGGGCTGTTCAGCTCTTTGTACCCTCTGGTACTCTGAAGGAAAGTTAGGACATAGGCCTCAACCTATAACAAGAAGGCTGCCCAGGGAGGTGGTGGAGTCACCATCTCTGGAGGTATTTAAGAGATGGAGGAATGTGGTCTGGTGGTGGTGGCTTAGCAGCAGCAGTGGGATTACAAGCTCCCAGGTGAGTGATTGGGCTTGATCATCTCAAAGGTCTCTTGCAACCTTAGCAGTTCTGTGATTCTATGACAATGTTATGATTTTGGTCCTTGATGTGTCTTCCTTTTCAAGTCCTGTATTTCATGTTGTATTTCTGAACACTTGATTCTTCTCTCAGAGGCAGAAGAAAGCCTCATGCTGCAGTTCCTGCAGGTAGCACTGTGACTAACGTAAGGAAGGCTCCATAGTGAGGTGATAAGCTGCTGTCTTGCCAGCTTTTTTTGCAGGCTAAATGGAAAATGAGGCAGGCAGCTTTCCATTTGAAGCGGAGAGAGATAAGGGCAGTTGTCAGTGTTCCACAATCAACCATTATCATCCATAAAATGAAGAGTTACTTGGTTTTTTAAACTGATGTCCTGATAGAGAGGAATTCCATTTCTCACTGGTATTCATGCTGATTCCTGTGCTATTCAACAGCAGAAAACATTTAATATTATATTAAACAGCTAAAATTTCAGCTGTTAACCATTTTTCTTACAAGTGCTGTTTTCGAAAGTGTTTATAATTTGAGCTGTTGAGGATGTCAAAACAAGACTGACACCATGAAAATGACAAATTGCTCGAGTTAAGAGTGGTGGAAAGTGAAGTATTGTAGCAGTTCCATAGTCTTTCACAATTCTATTTTTTCACTAAAATAATGGCATCAGTGAGCCTCGCAATCTTGCTGAAGTGGTGGGGAATTTCGCTTTCTCCTGAGGCGTTATGCTCAATAGGTTGTGCTGTAATCTGTGTCATTGGGGATCATCTCTGATTTTGCAGGGACGGGGAAGAAACTCTGACCTCCTGTCTTCTTAATCTTAGACTGCTTCATGGAGTTCACTTTGCTCTCTTCCTCCCTCTTCTTGGGGTCTGATGTAATTTCCCTGTTAGTGCTGATAAATACATGCCATTACCCCGCTTCCAGCCGGCAGTGAGTCACAGCCTGGTGCAGCTGCCAGGTCAGTGCTCAACGGTGGGCGGCATTGCCAAAAGGGATGCCCTAGATCTATGTTCTGGGAGGCGAGGTTCTCCAGGACACTGAAGCTCTTGAGCCCCTATTGGAACTGCATGTCTGTGATAAAATGTCAACTGAGGAGTACCTGAAGATCATGCCTTTCCTCTCCAGCTGGTTGAAATATGTGATGTGCAAACATCTGTACTGTTACAGTTTGACTTAACACCACAGAATGGTTTTGGTTGGAAGGGACTCTAAGATCATTGAGTCCAACCATCAACCCAACACCACCATAGCCATCAAACCATGTCCACATGTTTCTTGCACACCTCCAGGCACAGTAACTCCATTGCCTCCCTGGGCAGCCTCTTCCAAAGTCTGACCACCCTTGCAGGAAAGACGTCTTTCCTAATACCCAACCTAACCTCCCCCCGGCACAATCTCAGGTGATTTCTCTGGTTCGATTACCTGATACTAGGGAGAAGAAACCAATCCTCCTCTTCTCCAGGTTAAACAACCCCAGTTCCCTCAGCTGCTTCTCACCAACCCTGTTCTCCAGACCCTTCACCAGCTTTATTGGCGATCTCTGGACATAATCTAGAACCTTAGTGTCCTTGTAGTGAGGGGCCCAAAGCTGGACCCAGTACTTGAGATATGGCCTCACCAGTGCTGAGTACAAGGGGAGAATGGGGACAATCACCTCCTCAGTCCTGCTGGCCACACTATTCCTGAAACAGGTTAATTTGTTGACACACAAAAGCTTAAATGAGTTTTGTCTTCCTGATTGCTGACAGGATCCAGAAGTCCTGTCTGGCCTTAACCATTCTGCGACTGCAGACATCATCCAGTGGGTGGGATGTGGCCAGACTTCTTTAGGGCAGCTTGAGCTGTGTTGTGGTACCCTGTGACACATGTTCTTTAACTGTATTATTCTGTCTTTTTGTGAGTGACAGCGGTCCCAGCATCTCTACTGGGAACGTGGTGCTTGGGTTTATGACACTCTGCATAGGTGATTGCTCACAGCAGTGGAAGAAAGTGCCTCTCATTAGCAGAGTGACAGAGTTTTTTGACGAGATCATCGAATTCTGAGTCATGCACTAATTCTCTGAGTGCTTTAGGGCAAGGCTTGGGTATCACTTGTTAGACAGGACTTACTGACAGAGCCAGCCGGTCAGCCCAGTGCTACCTGCCTGCTCTGTTAACAGACCTGTGAAGCTCCTGCTCTTTACTACGTGTGCGGTGGCACAACACAGTGAGTTATCAAATGTGAGTCACACAGTGGAGGCAGCAGTCTGTGAGGGAGCACAAGATGACAATGAAACCAGTCAGAGTAGCAAGCAAGGGCACTGCAGCTGTTTGTGCTCTAATTGCATCTCTCCAGATGTTCCTGTGATGTGCAGTAGAAGCCAAGCAGTCTCTAGACACAACCATATTTCAGCGTTCAGCTTTCTGAGCACTCGTCTGTGGTCTGTAAAGAAGAGACAATTTAGGGACCTGAGCCATTTCATCTTCTGTGCTGTCAGATAACTCTGTCATTCCAAAGTAACATTCCCTGGGCTTATTTTTTTCCTAAGCTTTCTTTTCACATTAAGATCAGCAAAAGCTCTTTCTGGGAAGCTTGATTAAAAATGCAGTCCCTTGTAGGAAAGAAAAGAAAATAACATTTTCCAGCATCAAAAGAAATCACAAAATTATTATGGAAAAAAAAAAAAAAAGAAATTAATTCTGATGATAATGCATTGCAGGAAAGTAGGTAGAAGTGACCTCAGGGCTTTCTGCTGTCTATAAAGTAGTGTTTGGGTTTTTTTGAAAGGACATCTCCTGAAAGCATAGGTGACAGAGCTTCTTGGAGAATGAAGATAGGTAATACCTTTGCAAGACTTATCCTTTTCTGTGTATATAAAATAAAACCCCTACCAAACACACAAAACCAAACCAAAACAAACACAACAACAGGAACAAAAAAACAAACCCACCACCACAAAAAAACCCAGGACACAACAAGCCAAAATAAACCCTACCAAAAGCCATATGAAACTGCAATTTCAGTTCAGCTGCATGCTGTTAATGTTGCTGGGAGTGCAAACACAGCTCTGCTGCAGACCTTTGCCTCCTAGGATCAGACTGGGGCATTAGCAAGTCAGGACTGTGGAAGTACAAACACTGCTTTCCTGTTCAGCTCTTGTGAGCTGGCTTTGCTCTTCTGTGCTGGTATAATTAATCATGGAACTGCCTGCAATCTACTTGGGCCTTAACTCTATGAAGGAAATATCCCTGGAGGTGTTCAAAGGCAGATTAGATAAGGCCTTGAATGACCTGGTCTAGTGGAAAGTGTCCCTGCCCATGGAGGGGAGTTTGGAACTAGATGATCCTTGAGGTCCCTTCCAACCCAAACCATTCTGTGAATCTATGAAAACAGAGAAAATTTGGGGAAAAGAAGTATTTTTTTTTTCTCCTCTGGCCTTTTTGACATTGTACAAAGGGTATAGAAGAGAGAGTTCCAGCGGCTTCAAATGTTATCTTCTGTATTTCACACAGCCCAAATATTTTCAAAGTGTCCTTTCTATCAGTATGTTTCCAGTCCAGATCTGTAGAGAAAAAAGAATCTAGCAAGATAGTCACCATTTTGTTTTACCAGTTTGAATTATCTGCAAGACCTTGAATGCTTCTCCAACTCTAGTCTAATCTTCTATAACCAACCCCTACAAGAAAGCTGGGAATGGTCTTTTTTACACAGGCTTGTAAAGATATCATGAGAGGGAATGGATTGCAGCTTGAGGAGGGGAGATTTAGCCTGGAGATCAGGAAGACAGTGGAACAGGTAGCTGAGGGAGGTGGTGGATGCCCCCTCCCTGGAGGTGTTCAAAGTCAGGTTAGATGAGGTCTTGAGCAACCTGCCCTAGTGGAAGCTGTCCCCTCTAGTTCTAACCACACCATGGCAGGGGGAGTTGGAACTAGATGATCTTTTAGGTCCCTTCCAACTTAAACCATTCTATGAATTGCTTTTTCTCCAAATACCCTTTCAGATACATATACATTTCAGAGGAAGAGAAAATATTTATTATTCTTAGCAGAAAACAATGTTGCTTCCCCAAGGCCCGTGTCCTATCAAGATTTTTTTAGCAAGTGCATTTTGCATCCTGAGGTGTGCATAGCATTTCAGCTTGGAGCAGTGCATTGCACACCTGCAAGGCAGTGGTGACTGTTTTTTCCAGTGTCTTTCACCAGTCAATTAAGATGAGTTGTGTAAAATCTAACTTACCCTTCTATAATAACTAAGGGCAAATCGCTTTGAGTTGTCATTTTGATACATTCTGGACTGTTGGCAGTGTTACGGACTAAGGAGGCAGGCATCCCAGCACTGCATCTCTGTGTCATTCGGAAATGCCTTAAACAAACAGGGGAGCTACATCCCAGCAGTTGGATAAATCTTATCTCCACGAATGAGTAGATTTTGTGTGGTTTCATAATCTACTGAACTCTAACAGCTTACATCCTTTGCTTCAAAACTAGTTGTTAGTGTTTGATGGGTCTGTGTGGTGTGGTTTGGTTTTTTGGTTTTTTTTTTCCTACAACCCCTGAGATCTTTTTATCACTGAGCAACTTTCAGTGGTGAATGCCATAGCAATTATCGACCTGTGTGGGACACACATGGGTTTAACAGTTTATTGTGCAATCAAAACTAATTTTTTTACTGGATGGATGTACTATCAGTCTCTTCCTCATGTTTCTTTGTGGGGTATAGTACCAAAGACAAGCAGAACATTTTTCACAGCAGCAGTGCAAGGAAAAAAAAAATCAAAACTCAGTGAAATCACAGAATGGCTTGGGATGGAAGTGACCTCAGAGATCATCTACACCAACCCCCCTGCCATGAGCAGGGACACCTTTCAACTAGACTTGGTTGCTCAAGGTCTCATGAGTCTGGCCTTAAACACCTCCAGGGAGATGCAATCCACAACCACTCTGGGCAGCCTGTTCCAGAGTCTTACTACCCTCATACTGAAGAGCTTCTTTCTAAGATCCAGTCTAAACCTACTCTCCCTCAGCCTGTAACCATTCCCTCAGTTCTGTCACTTGTGAAAAGCCACTCCCCAGCCTTCCCATAGGCTCCCTTCAGGTATTGGAAGGCAGCTCTAAGGTCCTCCTGGAGTCTTCTCCGTGCTGAACAGCCCCAGCTCCCTCAGCCTATCCTCATAGCAGAGGTGCTCCAGCCCTTGGATCATCTTTGTGGCACTCCTGGGTTTGCTTCACCAGTTCTGTGTCTTTTTGTTCTATATGATGCCATGCTGGCTTTAGCATCCTAAATAAGGCTTACCATATGATTAGAGTTCTTACTGATGATTTAGTGCAGTCTAAGGACCTGCTGTCTTTTATTGTTTTCAGCATTGACTATGTGTCAGTTTTAGCATAAAATAAAAGTGGAGTTCATAGCTTCCTGTGTCATAGTTTAAATGAAACACAAATAGCAATGATACTTGAAATTAAGCTTCAGTGCTAAGAGGAGTCCCTGGAAGCCCATTAGCCTTTTTCAGCCTACCCTAATGGGACTTCACAGTCCTTTGGAAACTGGACCCCTCCAAGTAAATGACTGCTGATGGGTGGATATT
>VWYK01092508.1:10491-37349 GCA_013399775.1 Semnornis frantzii | reverse complement strand
ATTGTGCCTACCCAGGTGCAGGACCTTACACTTGGCCTTGTTGAATGTCATGACGTTGGCCTGGACACACCTCTGCAGCCTGTCCATTTCCTTCTGGATGGCATCAGTTCTGTGCAGAGCTTGCTGCTGGGTTTGTCAGGTCGTGGTGATTGTGTGCATCTGCTGCTTCTTTTCAAGGAACGGGCGCTGGTAAGCTAGTCACACCTCCGCAGCCGCCAGCCAGGTCGCCAACTACCGAGCTCACAAGCAAGTCTGGAGCCTCAGCCTGGGCTGCAGCTCATGACCCTTACCCACCACTTAAAAATGGAAATATGCACGTCATTGGTAATGCCACCTACATTACATCTCTTAGCTTTGGTTAATGATTTTAGTACAAAAGCTTATGCATCTCTCAGACCTCAAAAACTCATTGCTGTAACAGGGTTGTATAGAATCATAGTATGGTAAGGTTGGAAGGGACCTCAAGGATCATCCAGTTCCAACCCCCTGCCATAGGCAGGGACACCTCCCACTAGCACAGGTCACCCAAGGCCTCATCCAACCTGGCCTTGAACACCTCCCTGGGCAACCTGTGCCAGTGTCTCACCACCCTCACTGCAAACAACTTCCTCCTCACATCCACTTTCAATCTCCCCTCTGACACTTCAAACCCATTGCTCCTTGTCCTGTCATTCCCAGACCTTGTCAATAGTCCCTCCCCAGCCTTCCTGTAGGCCCCCTTCAGATACTGCAAGGCTACTCTAAGGTGTCCTGGAAGCCTTCTCCTCTCCAGGCTGCAGAGCCCCAACTCTCTCAGCCTGTCCTCACAGCAGAGCTGCTGCAGCCCTCTCAGCATCTTGGTGGCCTCCTCTGGACCCACACTTCCATGTCCTTCCTGTGCTGGGGGCCCCAGAACTGCACACAGGACTGGAGGTGAGGTCTGAGGAGAGCAAAGAGGCAGAATCCCCTCCCTTGCCCTGCTGCCCACATGCTTCTCTGTCTAACTTGAACATGAGAAACATTTTTGTATCTCCTTGTACAATGAAAGAAAACTAAGGGTTTTTCACAGAGGTTTTAACTCATCTGCTAGACAAGAAAAGTTTGCACTACCTGCAAAATTATTTAAGATTGTGAAAAGCTGCTGAATTGTTTATATTACTCTTCTTAACTTCAGTTCATGGACAATTAGTAGCTTCAGTCCTATAGAGCAATCAGAATTATTTTTGTGGTCTGATGAATTGGTCCTTTGTTTTGACTGGAGAACCACTTAGCAATACCTCTGCTACTGCAGCTATCACCACTGCAGAACACAGGAATAGCAGCCAGAAGCTTAACTTTGATCAGCAGCAGGCAGCACTTGCAAGTGAGCCAGACAGTTTGGATGGCTCACAGTACTCATCAAGAATGTTTGTGTGGAATGAGCCACTATTAATTCCAGGGGGAAATGAAAATCAGCATTTCTAATTGAAATTACTTGTGGCAATTTTTTTTGGTATGTCTCTAACAGTGACTAATGTTTATTTCATTGATCTTCCCAGATGACTTTGAATCTAAATTTACTTTCCATTCTGTGGAAGACTTCCCCCCACCTGATGAATTCAAGCCATTTCAGAAAGTATATCCCAGCAAGATAGCTAGAGGTAAGTGTGTACACATGAAAAAGTCTGATAATTATCCAATAGGATTAAAACCTGAGTGGAAATAAAGAACAGAAGCCAGCATGAACATGAAGAATTGGGCTGCTAGCACAGGCACAGAGGAATGGAATTTGGCCCAGTGGTAACAGCAATGATGTAACAAAAAGTACTTAAGTACTTTGAAGTCCTAATAGCTAAAAATAAAAGTATGTGGCTTGGCATGTAATTTGTGTTCTTTAGATGAATTTGCAGAGCCCTTGATGTTACAAACAGTGATGCCACATGAACAGACTTAGGCAGCTAGTGAGCTGGGGTTTTTGTGTTCATGAACGTGTGAACTCATGAATCATAGAATGGTTGGAAGGGACCTCAAGGATCATCTAGCTCCAACCCCCTGCCATAGAAGGTGACTTGATCCATGTCCCATGTCTGCCATCATGTGTTTTGATTCAAATACTATGCATGGTGCTTTACACAGCTGGTTAACAAAGAGACTTAGTATCTAAACCTTGCCAGGCAAGTAATGAATGACTGAACCTCACTTATTCATCCTGCCTCTTAACTTAGAAACTTGTTAACAGGTCACTTGTAGAAGCAGCAGCTCACCTGTTCAGCTTTGAAAACTGGTAGTTCAAGGTGCCCACATTCTGCTCTCTGTAAAAGTCTTTTCTGTACTATTAGATCTACAACTTTTCATTAAGGTGCTTTGGTTTGGGTTTTTTTGTTTCCATGCTGAGGTACTCTGCATGACTTAACAGCTCCAGTCAGTCAAAATCACCTGCTCTATGATCTGATCACAGACAGCAAAGGGCTGTGGAGAATAAACAGTATCTGTCAGTTCAAGTGCAAGAGATAAATGTAGCATCCTTGCTGTTGAGCTGCATCCAAAATACATGCCCAAACAAATGCATGTATCTCCTCTGATTTAACCTGTCCTATCTATTTACAGATCCCTCTAAAAATCCTCCATTAAGAACACATGTGAGATGAGGAGAGCCTTCTTCTGCAGCTTTCTGGATTGGTGTTACAAAAGAACAACAAGAAGCTAATACACATAAATCAGAAGGGGTCTTCATCACAGCAATAGAGATGATATTTGAATTGCAAGTGCTGCAATGTTTGACATTTCTAGCAGCTGGAAAACCCCTGGAAATGATCCTTTTGGAACTGGCCTACATACTACAGGAATGTTAGTACAGGCTTTTAAATTATTGTGTCTAGGTGGATATTTTTTAAGCAAAGCTGTGTAAACTTTCAATTTTGTAGTGTTGAAACAATTCTCATTCTTACCATGTGACAGATGTTACCTCAGAATGCTGTTTGCACTGCGTGCCTGTAATTCATTTCTCCCCTTCCATCATCATTTTTAAGGCATTTCAGAATTTCTCCAGTTATTATTCAGGCATTTTTCAATGAACTGCCAGAAACCTTCAGTCTCTGTATGTTTCTTCACTCTTTTTATTCTGCCTGTCTTCAGATGGCAGCAGAATGGGCCCACAATCCTTTTCTCACCAAACATGAAGAGGAAGGAGATGACAAGTAGCTGTGGCTGCTGTTGAGCCACCTCTCATCAATTACAGATCCTCACAGGATAGTCTGGAGAAGCCCAGCTGGGTAGAGTGGTCATGGACTTGACAAAGCTGACAGAATTTTTCCAAACTGGAGGAAAACAAAGTTGTTCTACTGTAAGCAAAATCATAAGTACCCCAAACCATGGTGGATGTGAATATACACACCATGAAGTAGGGTATGGAAGGGACCTGTTATTTCCTACCTGTGAGGTGAATATTTACCAGTTGTGTGACAAACTGCCTTTAGGAGGTCCTTGGATGAGGGGTCCCAACACCTACATTTTAAAAAGACAACTGGAGCTACTGTTGTTCAACCAGAGCCCAGTGGGAATTCCTTGTTCAAAATACAGCACCTGGAACAAGCAGTCCCCAAAGTGGTTGAGCTGGTTGAATAAAGTAGCAGCCTAGCAGTGGAGGAGACTTCAGCTGCTGCTTTTTGCAGCCTAAGGTAATGTCTTTGGTTCACAGATGTTCAGATATGGTGATGTCTGTTTCCAGAAAGAATTGCCCTTGTTCTTGTGTGTTTCACTGCATTAGCAGGAGTGCTGCCAGGAGTTTAGGTGATCCTTCCCCTCTGCTTACCATTGTTGAGGCCACAGCTGGAGTCCTGGGTCCAGTGCTGGGCTCCGCACTACAAAAGACATGGACACACTGTGGAGTCCAACAAACCTTCACTAAGGTAACAAAGGGACTGAACCATCTCTGCTGTGAGGAAACACTGAGAGCTGGGACTGCTTAGCTTGAAGAGAAGGAGCAGAGGGGATCTCATCAATGTAGATAGATATCTGAAGGGATGGTATGAAGATGGAGCAGGCTCTTTTCAGTGGTGCCCAGTGACAAAATTAGAGGCAATGGGAACAAACACACACAGGAGACTCTGAACATCAGGAAACACTTTTTCATTGTGAGAGTGACCAGGGACAGGTTGGCCAGGGAGGCTGTGGAGGTATTCAGGTTGTCTGGATGTGTTCCTGGACAGCCTGCTCTAAGTGAGGTCCAGCACCAGAGGTCCTTCCCAATCTCAGCTACTCTGCTATCCCTGCACTTGGGTCACAACAAAGCCCTGCAATGCTACAGGCTTGTGGAAGAGCAGCTGGGAAGTTGCCTGGCAGTGTTGGTCAACCACTGACTGAACATGAACCAGCAATGTGGCCAAGAAGTCTAATAGTGCCCTGGTTTGTAGCAGAAGTAGTATGCCCCACAGGACTAGTGAAGTGGTTGTCCTCCTGCTACTTGGTGCTGGTAAGGCTGAAGGTGAGGTGCTGCAGCATGGCCAAAGAAGGATGACAAAGCTGGTGAGGGATGTAAGGCACAAGTATTAGAGGAACAGATGAAGGAACTGGAGTTGTTCACCCTCGAAAGGAAGGTTCTGAAGCAGAACCTTAT
The DNA here is from genome assembly GCA_013399775.1 of Semnornis frantzii. Taxonomy (NCBI): domain Eukaryota; kingdom Metazoa; phylum Chordata; class Aves; order Piciformes; family Ramphastidae; genus Semnornis; species Semnornis frantzii. The sequence continues at coordinate 32,776 of VWYK01092508.1, read as the reverse complement.
TGCTCTCTACAGCTTCCTGAAAGGAAGTTGTAGCAAGGTGTTCAGTGGCTTCTCCCAAGTAACAAGACGAGAGGAAATGGCCCCAAGATGTGCCAGGGGAGGTTTAGATGGATGTTAGGAAAAATTTCTTCATCAAAAAGATTAGGCATTGGAACAGCTTGCTCAGAGAAGTGGTGACATCACTGTCCCTGGATGTATTTAAATGACACATTGCTGTGGTGCTTAGGGACATGGTTTGGTGGTGGACTTGGCAGTGCTAGGTTAATGGTCAGGCTCAATAATCCTGAAGGTGTTTTCCAACCAAGAAGATTTTATGATTCACCAGCTTGGAAAAGGGCAGTGCTGTTCCAGGGTAAGCCTGGTGCTAAGAGCCAGGCTGTTTACAGTTATGGCATTAAATTATGTAAGAGCCATGAACTAACAGATCACAGGTAAAGCCATGCCTTTGAGCAAAGCTACTTGGAAAAGACAAGTAACTGCATCTTTACATAACTCTGCTTTTATCCCAGTCCTTGCAACAGCTCAGTTAATGCTGTAACTCCACACATGCATGCTCGTGGTGTAAGGGTAAGAAGCTTCTCACCTGCAAAATTCTTCAAGCATCCTTAGTCCTTCTAGCTGCTTCTGATACCTAGCTGTATGTTGTGTGAGAAGAAAAGCAGTGATGCTTTGACCAGTACTTCTGTCACAGGTACAAGACAAATGTGTGAACATAGTACATTGCTTCATTAACAACTGGAAAAGGTTAATACTGCTTGGAAGAGTATTTTGTTATAGTACTATTAAAGGTGACTTACTGTTGGTTCTCATTTGTCCTGGCACTTCTGTACTGCTCTTTCTTAAGGATTTTAAGATTACTTCCTGCTAGAAGGTACCTAAAAGGAGAGATTTTTTCCTCTTGTTTCAATGACAATTTAGGGGTATTTTAGATGCAAACAGCATCTTTCAGGGTTAAAGTAGAAAGGCTGTGTGCATTTGAAAGCTACTTCCATGCATACTGGACTGTTGTTTAAGGTTGAAGATTCTGAAGTGGCTGTTAGCTGGAGAAGAAAATCACCTTGGCTATTACCCAGTTGGTCCCAGTAGTTCCACCATGTCCTTCCACTGAGCCACAGCTACACTCAAGACCACTGGGAAGTTTTAAGGCCATGGGGGTGCTCTGTTTTCTCAGACTGGTAGGATTAGTGATTGCATGCAAGTACAATGTGATAGCACAGTTACTTGGTGGAGGGTTGGTTGCCTTTTCATAAATGCACTACTGAGCAGAAGCAAAAGCAACATTCTGTTAGAAAATTACTACCTGGATCACTGTGATCAAAACAATTTATTAGTTCTGTCATAGAAGCATTTCCAGATAAGGACACAAGTTCCCACAAGATAACCACAAGTGTTGGCTTCTCTCTTAAGAAACAGATGAATAAGACATCTTCCATTTTTAGCAGGAACACCCTCTTCTTTCACCTTGCCTCCCTCTCAGCTCTCAAAGGATAGAGATCATCGTTGTGCAAGAGAGTTACATGAAGTGCTATATCCTAATTTCAGCCCCCTGGCTTGGGCAGACATCCTCCTCCTCCTGCTATTCACAAATAACCCAGCTACTCCTGTGAGGGTGCCAAGTGCTCTGTAAACAGTGCACAGAAGTAGCTTTGGAGTTGTGCATGCTATTTGTTAAGTGTACTCTGATGACAGGAGCATTTCCCTTCAACATACCCTTTCATTCCAAAAGTGGATTTATTGGAAAATCCATTTACTGAAGTTGTGGGCAATTGCCAAAAGCAGACAGCTCTTTCAGCTGGCTTCATCTAGCACAATACTCTCTGAAATAAAGAGTGCTTCTTGCAGAGCCACTCTCCTGGCTAGGTAGAGAGAAGCTAAGTTTTAAGGTTTACTTGGCTGTTTTCTTCTTCCCATCTCCATTTTCAGAATACTTAAGGACAGTTTTGTTCCTGCGATGGCATGGGAGGGATATATTGCAAATGGGACAATCATCAGGTTGGCCATAAGAGAAAAATACCTTTGTGCTTGTTTTCTGGAAGTGAAAAGGCCCAATGTTTTCTTGTCCAGTTGGCATTTAAAGCAACAGGAAAGTAATGAGTCTGGATGGAACAATTTCATTAACAAAAATACTGCAGATACAATGTGCCAAAATGTCAGTGACTGTTTCCCTAATGCACAGCTCTCAACAGTTTCAAACTGAGGTGTCACAGCCTTCTTAAGGGGCTTTTATTTCCTCAGTACTAAAGTCCATGGTTCTGAGGTGTCACAGCCTTCTTAAGGGGCTTTTATTTCCTCAGTACTAAAGTCCATGGTTCTGAGGTGTCACAGCCTTCTTAAGGGGCTTTTATTTCCTCAGTACTAAAGTCCATGGTTCTTCACCATCCCCTTGCCTGAGCAGTGAAGGATTTTAATTCCATATGCTTTCACTTACTAAAGACATGGACTGCATGTCAGAACCTCCTGTTAAGCTCCTCACCAAACTGTCTTTGACAGGGGAAGCAGTGTACACTGGTTTAAGTCTCAAAGTGTTTGCCCTCACTTCTACAAGAAGAAAATACATCAAAGGAAGGTCTGTAAGACTGTCAAGGAAGGGAAGCATGCTGCAGAACTGCACAGCATGTAAGGAAGCCTAAGACAGCCCTTCCCAAGCCTAACCAGTTGGACTGCCACACCCACCAGGAACTCACTGGTACTGCATGGATACATCAGCCCTTTATACTTGCCACAGGCTTTGCTGTGCACTGTACTGGCTGCTGTCCAGCAGTACAAAGGCAGAAAGATGGAGAATGGGCAGGTATTGAGCAATGCCTAGCACCTATTCCCTCAAAACACTCCCAATGTGTTGCACCTTAAGGTTATGTATGGATGTGCATCCAGGTGGCCCTGTGCTAGTAGTACTCAGTACCAGTGGCAGCCATGTGCATTGCAAACACAAACTTCCCTAAGCTGAGTGCAGGTGAAGGCAAAATTTACCCTGGGGGACCTAACTCTGATGAGTTGTACAGATAAAATGTCATATTCTGAGTTACTGTAACCAGATATACCCATATGAGGCCAGAACAGAACCAGGACTTACCTTCCTGCCCCTCAAAACTGGCATTTCACCTCTATCATTCTTTGTATGAATTAGCAAGAGAAAAATGTGAGTCAGCTTTGCTGCAAGCCTAGTCCTGAGCAATAGAGGAAAAAAAAAAACAGATTGCTTTCAATGATGATATGGCAGTTAGCCTGATGAAGTTAATCTTTGCTTTAATTGGTTGCCCAACATACATATTTAAACATTCTGTGCTAAATTAGCCAGCATGCACAACAGTAACTGGACCAGTCAGTGACTTTCTTCTTTCACTATATATATATACACAAACAGGAACACCACAAGATTGGACAAAGGAAAGCAATTTGTTAACTGGATACAGCTAGCAAGTAACATTTTTTTTCCTCTAGAAATGGGTTTTTTTTTCCTGCAAATTCACAAGTGTGAAGACTTCCTTTCAAGGTGTGAAGAACTTTGCAGTCTTCCAGTGAAAAGGCTAACAATAGCCACTGTAGCTGAAATTAGATAAAATTCATTTAAAATCCATTCCAAACAAGACTGAGATTGAAAACAAACAAACAAAAAACCCAGCCTGCAACAGAGCACAGGGAAAGGGACTTTAGAGACAAACCAAGCACAGGCAGCGAGGTAGAAAGGTAGCTTTGGACCCAATTCTGAACACCCTTAGCTTAGTGGTAAAAGAGGATGAGGAGGATCAGGATTGGATCCAACATTCACAGACAGCAGAAACTCAGGCTTTTAAGAACTGAAGTGTTTGCTTACGTTATTTGAAGAACTTCAGTTCTGTGTCAACACAGTCATAGAAAAGATCCACTACTTCAGCAGGATCCAGAATCTCTGTACGAGTCAGGATATCTTCCATTGCTTCCAAGCCTTGTTTCTCAAGGTCTAACATAATCCTCATCAGTTTCTGGCCTTTATCCTAAGGGCGTGAAACAACCAAGCTCAATTAACAGCAGCCAAGCCTGCTGAAGCATTTTACTGTTCTCTTTTGTTACAGAGATCTTCTCAAGTGTTTTTAAAAATGAGAAAGCCTTTTGAAGTACAAAGTGTTTCTGTTAATAGCTTTTTGGATGGTCAAAGGCTAAAGAGGAATGGTGCTGGACAATTTGTGCTTTAACAATTAGCCAAGGAGTTGCTATCTTTAAAGCACAGAAGGGAGATGGAGAGAGGAAAATGCTATAAAAGCCTGCACCAGTGATTAAGAGTAGAGCAGTTCCTTAAGCCTGCAAACTCACAAACAGAACTGCATGAGCAGACTGTCAGCCCTGAGGACTGTACAGATCCATGGTTTGTACATGGCATTCCCTCAGAGCATCAGCTGCAAGGCAATGACTCGATCTGAAATGTATTGACACAGCAGTAAGGCACCAGATCCCAGGCAAGGCTTTCTGTGCCCTTCTGCTTTACTGCTATCCATGTTCCTGGCAAGAAAGTCACTCCCACACAGGAAGGTCTCATTTTGTTTTATCCAGATGTTAAACAGATGTGGTTTGGGGTTTTTTCTGTTTGGGGTTGCTTTTTGGTTTGCCCTTCCTGTAGCCCCTTTCAGATCCTGGAAGGCTACTCTAAGGTCTCCTGGAAGCCTTCTCTTCTGCAGGCTGCAGAGCCCCAACTCTCTCAGCCTGTCCTCACAGCAGAGCTGCTGCAGCCCTCTCACCACCTTGGTGGCCTCCTCTGCACTGGCTCCAACACTTCCATGTCCTTCCTGTGCTGGGGGCTCCAAAACTGCACCCAGGACTGCAGCTGGGGTCTGAGGAGAGCAGAGCCAAGGGGCAGAATCCCCTCCCTTGCCCTGCTGCCCACACTGCTCTTGCTGCAGCCCAGCACACAGTTGCTGTCTGGGCTGCACTCACACTGCAGCCTCATCTTGAGCTTTTCATCACCCCAGACTCCAAGGTCCTTTTTCTCAGGGCTGCTCTCAGCCATTCCCCACCCAGCCTGGAGTTGTGCTTGGGATTGTGCCTACCCAGGTGCAAGATCCCAATGTTGCCACAGAGGCCACAGACATTTAATAAAACCATTCCAAGGGATAAAAAAAAGCACATCTAGCCCAAACTGTGTTTAAATAAAATTTGCACTAGCAAAGGTTACCATGGTTTCCTTAATCACTCATGGAGAAGCCTGAATGCTCTTTGTGACCTTAGCAAGACTGCCCTGTGCAAACACTCACAGAGGAGAGCTGTGACAAAGCAGCTCCTCTGTGGACATCAATAGCCCTGCATGGGCCTTCCACAAATTGCCCAAGATACCAATGACTGGCATGCTTTGGTGGTCTCTCCCTCTGTTTCATGTCCTCTATAACCAGTTACCCACTTTAGTGCTGTAACTGTAATTGCAAATGTCAAAAACAGCTATGTAGCTCCTTGCACTGTGACAACAAAGGTTGTATCTCACCCAGTGGGAAAAGCTGTACAGAGTAACCCCCTGCCTGCCTGCTTCTATTTCAAAAGTTATTCCTTTAGGAGGTCTTCAACACTTCAGGTTTTTACACTGGAAGGTTTTCAGCCCTCAGGTACCTGTGTCCTTCCTTCTTGCATGGCACTGTCAGTCAATTCTTAAAAATGAGCAGAACTGCAATCAATTGAGACTTGCAGAACTGTCACATGCAAATCATGCCTTCCAGAAAAAAATACTTACTGCTATTAGTCCATCATATGATTTAAACTACAACATTCCTGATGTCATCCTATTCTGTAATCCTGGTATCACTTCAGAAGACTATACACAATGGGGACAGACTCTAGCTGGAGGCCTGTAACTACTGGAGTCCCTCGGGTCAGTACTGGGCCCAGAATTGTTCAATGTATTCATTAATGACCTGGATGAGGGCACAGAGTGCACTGTCAGCAAGTTTGCTGATGACACCCAGCTGGGTGCAGTGGCTGCCACACTGCAGAGTTGTGCTGCCATTCAGAGAGACTGAGACAGGCTGAGAGTTGGGCAGGGAGGAATTGAATGAAGTTCAACAGGGGAAGTGTAGAGTCCTGCACCTGGGAAAGAACAGCCCCAGGGATCAGTATAGGTTGGGGACTGACCTGCTAGAGAGCAGTGAAGGGGAGAAGGGCTTGGGAGTGGTGGTGGATGGCAGATGGCCATGAGCCAGCAGTGTACTCTTGTGGCCAGGAAGGCCAATGCCATTCTGAGGTGTAGTAGAAGGGTTGTGGTTAGTAGGTCGAGGGAGGTTCTCCTGCCCTTCTACTCTGCCCTGGTGAGCCTCCTCTGGGCTCCCCCAGCTCAAGAAGGACAGGAGCTGCTGGAGAGAGTCCAGCACAGAGCCACAAAAATGATTTAAGGAAGTTGAACATCTTCCTTATGAGGAGAGCCTGAAGGAGCTGGGGCTTGGAGAGGAGAGTGAGAGGTGACCTCATTCATGCTTATAAATATGTAAAGGTGAGTGCCAGGAGGCTGGAGCCAGGCTCTGCTGGGGGATGCCCAGTGATAGCACAAGGGGCAATGGAAGTTGAGGCACGGGAGGTTCCATGTGAACCTGAGGAAGAAATTCTTCCCTGTGAGGGTGACAGAGCACTGGAACAGGCTGCCCAGGGGGGTTGTGGAGTGTCCCTCTCTGTGGAGATATTCAAGAACTGTCTGGATGCATTCCTGTGTGATCTGCTCTGGCAGGGGGGCTGGATCAGATGATCTTTTGAGGTCCCTTCTAGCCCCTGACATTCTATGATTCTTGCTAATCAGTGCCTCAGTTTGACTTTTCAGTTCACAGAATCAGCAGAGCAGAGCACCAGCCTCAAGACAGCAGAAGAGCTCTGCAGAACAGCTTGTCCTCCAGGGGGGGTTGTTATGCAAGCTAAATTTGTAAGGATTCTAAGATGATTCAGAGAATGTTTTTCAGTGAGTGACTCCGAAGGAAGCTGTGGAGTTAGGAATCCACCTTTCCCTCTTTAATTCCAGGTCACACAGGTCTTACCTGATCGTTCTCAAGGAGGGACCGGGCCCATTCGTGCGCCTTGTACAGCTCGTGCCTGCGGTCAGGCTTCTCCTGGAACCGAGGTATCTTTTTAGCTGGATCATCATTGCCAAAAGAAGGAGACTGTACTTTTGGTACTAGTTTTACATCATCAACAAAAATAAAGGGTTTAAATATGGACCTGAAAGAAAGGAGAATCACTGCTTGCAGCAATCGGAGGTTTTCTGTGCGTTACTGAAACGCTCACGAGGCTACTTCAAAACAACAGACACAGAACAGCACTAGGCACAGGTTAGAGTTGGTACTGGGCACAAGCAGAGTAACTCTTTAAAAGCTTCGGGCTTGCCAATTACTGTAAAACTTACTCTTTTTTATCTATAGGGTTTTATTGGTCTCATTTGTGCCAGTTCTGCCACTTCTTTAAACAACTGGAACTGGGTTTCCCTGTCCAAGTTTGTTTGTTTGACCAAATATCAATGTTCACCTTTGCCTCAGTTTTTCTCCTCTGTTCACACGGTCATCTCATTCTCCTTCCAGGTTTCATTTTCTTTAAATTAAACCCACAGTTGTGTGGAACAAAGAAGATTACATACCTTGCTCAGTATCAAGAGTATTTGACATGAACCCAGCAATGCTTTCAAATGTTATGGCAAGGGGTGGGGGGAAGACATAACTACCAACATTGAGTACCACTTCTCATACAACTTCAACACAGGGTTTGGATCCAGAGAGACAGAAAACAAAACCCCAGCAATCCAGGAACTCAGTTCCTGAGAGCAGGTACTGGCAAGTGCACGGTGCAGCTGCCTTCCCTTCAGACACACAACAGAACAGCACCTTGTGTTTTGCAGTAAAGGAGCTGACAGAAGTGCAAGGCTTCTGCAAACAAGACTAAGAACCACTGCCTGCATACAGTCAGCAAGTTCACTGCTGCTATGCTTTCCATGCCTGTGATGAAGCCTTGCTGACTAAGGGTATCTGTGACTCACTAGCTGCACTTAAAAGAATGCTATTTTTAATGTGTGAAGAGTATCAATGAAAGCAACAAAGGCCTCTAAAGTGTTTGGTTGCTTTTCTTTCTTATGGCCTGGCTCTCCACCTTTAAGAAGGACAGAAATCCCACCAGAACAATTTGAAGACTTGGTCCTTTTTATCTCAAAGGATAAGGATTAAGCCAAAGGAAACTTTTGGCAGGCAAGCTCAAACTTCATACATAACCCTCAAGGCCTGAGTTGCATAATGCCAGGTGGGTGGAATGGAGCTTTGGCACAGATGCCTTCTGTAGCACTCAGCAGAACCTAGTGCTCACTACCACTCTTCTTACAGGGATGACTGTCAGCTGTTCAGGGGCACCATTTTCTTCTCCACATAACCTCTTTACCTCAGTGCAAGTGGCAGATCTCCTGAATAACTGCAAGTGGTTTAGTTTAATTTCTGTGAATCCCAGGTGGATTCTGTTTAAAACACAGGATAATTAATTAGTTCTTGCACAATCTGGCCCACGAGTTCCCTTTTCCCCTCTGCTGCCTTCAGCTACAGAAGATGTATTTGAGACCAACTGGAAACTGTCCCTTGGGGTACCTGAGAGCTGGAGATTTTTCACTCCATTAACATGGTGATGTTACGTGTAGCCCCCTGGGGCAAACACACTCTCCTGGCTGTTCACACACTTTGTTTTACACTCAGCTGTTGAAAGAGGTGGCTGACATCTTCCACAAATCTGCCATCTCAACAAGAACCCACTGGAAAGCAACTGGAGTGCTAGCTCCAGGCTCCTCCACAAACTGCTTTTACTCTAGAAGCTCTGAATTTAGGCAGCGTTGCAGGTCTGGCCTCGCAGCACATAAGACAGGAGAACTGCTGACTGGATTCCTGGCCAGAAAATGTGTCTGAAGAGCACTCTGGGTTTGGGCAGCAGCATTTATTTTATATCTTCCAAGCCATCACCTGCTCTGCATCCAGGAAACCCCAGTGCTGTGGCTTACCTCGAAGGGTCTGGCGTGCCAGTGAAGTAGTGAACACAGGGAAAAGCAGGGTCCTGAGGCAGAACAGACACTATGCTAGCTGTAGTAAGGAAAGATTCAGAGTCCACACAGACACCACTGTCCTTGTCACGCAGAACATCGATCATAGCTTGTGCAGAAACATCACCTGAGTGAAAGAGAGAGATAAAAAATAAATCAGTGTCTTGAACTCCAGATAAAGACTTCTGTCCAGAGGGGAGGGGGCAGAGTTTGAGCAGACTTTTGTGTTATTTCTGAATTGTAACTAATTGTAAGTGTATGTAAATACATTTTGTACATATACATTATATTCTATGCCTTTTAGATTTGAGCTTGCTTGTAAAATAGAGCTTCATTTCACTTCAAACCTTCTGGGCTAGCCTGGTGATTTTATTTTGGGGGTAATTTCAACCCAGCATGCTAAGTCTGGGCAGAATGGGAGCACCCTAATCTTCCATTGCTTAAATATTTCCACTAGTTCAGTCAGCATTTGAAATGTCATCTCATATCCACAGGCTGTTACAGTAGCAGACTTAAGCACTGAGATCTTTCTCCAAACAATTACCTACAAGAATCCCCTCTTCTCATTCTGTCTCCTGCCTGTGTCTTGTCAGTTTTCTCCTCACAGCACCTCCATGTTTTCTTGTATTATGCCTTTGACAGGTAAGGCTTCTTCCCCAGCAACTTCTCAAACTTTGCACTGATTCAGCAGTCCATGCACAGGCATCTCAAATACACCAGGAGACATGGAACTACCTAGCAGCCTGCAAGACTGACAGCCATAGCCATCTCTCTGTAGGGGCTCTTGCACTTTTTAGTGCTAGAAGCCAGGTTTGTTTGTTAAGACCTTCTACCTACTGTCCTTCAGAATTACTCTATCTGCTACTTTGACACAAACCACACTTCATGTAATTCTATAGCCTTAGCTGGAGTTCTGCAGTGCAATAGCTCAGAGGGCTGCAGCAGCTCTCCTATGAGGACAGGCTGAGAGAGTTGGGGCTCTGCAGCCTGGAGAAGAGAAGGCTTCAGGGAGACCTTAGAGTAGCCTTCCAGTGTCTGAAGGGGGCTACAGGAAGGCTGGGGAGGGACTATTGACAAGGGCTGGGAATGGCAGGACAAGGGGAATGGGTTTGAAGTGGCAGAGGGGAGATTGAAAGTGGATGTTAGGAGGAAGTTGTTTGCAGTGAGGGTGGTGAGACACTGGCACAGGTTGCCCAGGGAGGTTGTGCAGCACAGAAGCACTGAATGTGATCTTTGATCACATTGGGTACTTCTGTGCTCCACAACCTCCCTGGAGGTGTTCAAGGCCAGGCTGGATGAGTCCTTGAGTGACCTGTGCTAGTGGGAGGTGTCCCTGTCTATGGCAGGGGGTTGGAACTGGATGATCCTTGAGATCCCTTCCAACCTTACCATTCTATGATTCTATATTTTGCCTCTGCTCTCTCCTTGACATTTGCCAACATGTGAAAATGCTACAAATTCACATGCAGAGTAAAGGGCTTTTTATAAGAAGAGAATTAGTACCATTTATTGCCTACAAGAGAGCAGGTATGTGTCAGCCATGCACTGCTGCAGGCTGGTCATTTCTGAGCTACTTTGGCCAGCTGCAGTGAGCTTAAGTCATTAATAAATTTTGGTCTTGAATAAAGCCATCCTTTGAATGAAGGGAACTGGCAAGTTGTCTGTTCTGCTGGACAATGAAAAAGGGACTTCACTCTGCAACTGACTTGCATTGCTCCTTCTTAAACTATGATCTTAATTCCTTCCCCAAAGGCCTAAGCAAACCTCCCAAAATGTAAATCCATTGAGCTGAAACTTTCATACTTCAGACCTTTTTCTGTTTTGAATGCTATCCTTCAGGTACCAGGTAGGGCCACTATAAATTAAACCCAAGCACAAAGGTAGTGGCACATCATGCACATCAGAACAAGAGTGGAGAGAGTTACTTTATAATTGCAATCCTGCTGTAAAATCTTACACTAGTGGGAGACATTAAGGGCTCCACCCTTAACTGTGGCAGGTTTAGGGACAGCCTTCAGCTCTGTCCCTAACAGTTTTTAGGTTGAGGTGTTCCCAGTCACATGTAGTTCTGGCCAGAATGCTTGTAAGGAGGCAGTAGGTAGTAAAGATCCTGCTGCACATACAGGAAGACAGTTCAGCACTTACCACCTTGCTTTTCTAGGCTCTCCCTGCCAGAAGAGCAGGCTAAATGCTCATCAGCAAGAGAGAACACTTCAGAAAAATTGAAGTCTGAGTCTCCATTCCACCAGCCTTGACTCCTCACATAGTTGCGTAGCTCAGGATGCTCAGCATCGATTTTTGTAGTCAATGAAAGCTGATTGCAAATGCATTTCACACCCTCTGCAGAAAAAGCCATATATTAAAAGACAGCATTAACAGTTTTTCTGGGACAAGCTGTAAGGACAATGCAATTTCAATTAGGGAACAAATCAAACCACTGCTTATGACATTCTGGTGAGGTAATGGTCTCCGAATGCCAAAGGCACCTGCCTGGCCTGGCCAAGCTTGAGAAGTGGACCTGTGTGAACCTCATGTGGTTCAAGGCCAAGTGAAAGGTCCTGCACCTGGTGGGAGCAATTCATAGTACCAATACAGGTTGGGGATTGAAGGGATTTGAGGGCAGCCCTGCAGAGAAAGACCTGGGAGTAGTGCTGGAGGAAAGGCTGCATATCAGCCAGCAAAGCATGCTTGCAGCCCAGAAAGGTAACCACATCCTGGGATGGTTCAAAAGAAGTGTGGCCAAAGGAGCAAAGGAGAGGAATCTGCCTCTCTATTCCACTCTGGTGAGACCCCACCTGCAGTACTGCATCCAGCTCTGGAGTCCTCAGCAGAGGAAAGACACAGACTTGCTTTGGCCGGTCCAGGAGAGCTGTGAAAATTGTCAGAAGGCTGAAGCAGCTCTCCCGTGAAGAAAGGCTGAGAGAGTGGGGGTTGGTCAGCCTGGAGAAGGCTTCAGGGAGATGTTACTGCAGCCTTTCACTACTTAAAAGGGGGCCTACAAGAAAGATGGGGACAATCCTTTCAGCAGGACCTACTGAGACAGGACAAGGGGTAATGGTTTCAAACGGAAAGAGGGCAGATTTGGACTGGATGTACAGAAGAATGATTTTACAAGAGGGTGGTGAAGCACTGGGACAGGTTGCCCAGAGAGGCAGCAGATACCCACCCCTGGAGACATTCAAGGTCAGGCTGGATTGGGGCTGTAAACTACCTGACCTAGTTGAATCTGTTCCTGCTCACTGCAGGGTGGTTGGACTAGAAGACCTTTAAAGGTCTCTGCCAATCCAAAGCATTCTATGATCTTTTCTCCAGTGATGTATTCTGCTGCTACAAGGCTTGCTGAGTCAAAATCTATTTCAGCAAAATCTGTTTCAAAATCTACTTCAGCAAAGCTGCACTTACTTTAGTGAACCTTCTTTGCCCCTCTAAACTGACAATTTAATTTGGGACTTGCTTTTTAAAAAGCTTATGAATTGCTTTAAGATTCCCAACTGCAAAACAAGTTTATTGCAAGCACCAAGATAAGATTAAAAACAAAGTTTAACTTAAGCCTAAGTTGTAAAATGGCATGAGGTGAAAAGAAAGTGTGAGCAACCTTCAAAGAATACTGAAGGGTTTTATAACTGGCTTTTCTCAGAAATGCTGCAGTGCTTACATCCCTCTACCTACAGCATGACTAACAGTGGCTGCTGCAGGCACTCCTCAGAGAGAATGAAGAAAATGCATTGAAAGCCAAGAAAAGAGCTGATAGAGTAAATTTGTAAACTTAAAAAAATAAATATCCATATTCTGGGATTTGGCACCAACCTCTCTCTTAAACAGAAACCAAAGCAGTATTAGAGGAAGTCTTCCACAAAAGTAAAAGCTTGCTTTTGTAATGCCTCACACACCCAATGTAAATAACAAGCAGCAGCTTAAGAGTAGGAAGTTCCGTGCACCAGGCTGTCATTCAGTTCTGGCTTATGCCAGAGGCACTGGCAGATTGTTCTGATTCACAGTCTCAAACAGCATACCCTTCAGGGAATTTTCCTGACTTGAGTGATAGGAATATTTGTGTTCATATCAAGCTAGGCAAGCCACTCCTAAGGAGCTCTTTAAATATTACATTCAATAGCTCATGCAAAGTAGTATTTCATGGAGTTTATCACCATTTAAAAAAAATTAAAATCTATCAAGCAAATCATTTTTTTTCCACTCAGACTAAAGAGCAGTAAGAGGAAGAACTGTAGTATTTATCCTTAAATTTAATATTTATCCTTAAATTACTGTCAAAGAGTTCTTGATAAACTACAAACCTTACAGAATTGCAGCAGTATTATTAGAAGCAGAACAACACTGAGAAACAGGGAAAAAAAATGCTTTCACACTGGGGAATGACACATTTTCCCTGTTTTAGGAGCATTTGTGCATCCATTTGAAAGCTGAAGAGGCACACTTAGGCTTGCAAAAAAGAGCTCCCTGAACGCAGTATGAAATAGAGTTCTTACATAGCTAGCAGCCTTTCCTCCTGGCAGGCTCCAGGAGATGGCAACTTCTCTATCTGCAGCTCACAGGGGCCTCCTGAGGAGAAATGCACTGCTAAAAATCAGAGCAGAGCTGCAGTAGCAGCAGAGGAAAGCAAGGGTTTACTTGCTGAGGAGGAGAACACAGAGGTTATGTATTGCTGATGCAGCTAAAAAGGCTAAGTAAGAATCACTCTTGTTCAAATGTCAGCCAGGTAGGTCAACAGAAGAAGGCAGGCTGTCACTGCAGAATCCTAGGAGCCTCAGGAGCCAGCTGCTTTCCAGATTTGGGATTTTTTGAGGAGAGCATTAGCAGTTTTCCCTCCTCTGTGTCTGTCATTGCTTTAGGCTAGAAGATGTCCTTCACCTTGCAGGTATTAATGCAAATTCTGCTCCTCTGCTCTGCCCTGGTGAGGCCACATCTGGAGTACTGTGTCCAGTTCTGGGTCCCCCAGTTCAAGACAGACCTCAGGGAACTGCTAGAGAGAGTCCAGCACAGAGCCGCAAAGATGCTGAAGGGAATGGAACATCTCTGTTAGGAGGAGAGCCTGAGGGGGCTGGGGCTGTGCTGCTGGGAGAAGAGGAGCCTGGGAGGTGACCTCATCAAAGTTGATAAAGATGTGCAGGGTGAGTGCCAGGAGACTGGAGCCAGGCTCTGCTGGGTGACGCCCAATGCCAGCACAAGGGGCAGTGGGTGGAAGCTGAAGCAGAGGACATTTCATATGAACTTGAGGAAGAAATTTTTCCCTGTGAGGGTGCCAGAGCCCTGGAACAGGCTGCCCATGGGGATTGTGGAGTCTTCCTCTCTGGAGATATTCAAACCCCACCTAAATGTGTTCCTGTGTGACCTGCTCCAGGTGCTCCTGCTCTGGCAGGGGGGTTGGACCAGATGATCTTTGGAGGTCCCTTCCAGCCCCTTACATTCTGTGATTCTGTGAAACTTGGAGAAAATGCTATCCCTGCTAAGGTAGGATGATTGATATTTGATGGCACGAGCTGACAACAGGCCATCAGGCAACACTAGAGAGCCTAGTGTTCTTTGCTTTGGTATTTTCAACACATCTGTTATATCCTGCCTTTCCAGGGAGGGACTTTAATGTCATAGCTCAAAACACAATGACAAAAATCCCTCTGATACTAAGCCAACAACCAAGAATCATTTAAATACATGCCTCAGACAGTCACACTAAGGCAGGACACATTTGCCAGCTGCCAAGCCAGGGAAATCTAGAATTTAGTTTGGCAGCTCTGCCCTCATGTATACAGAAGAAGAAACCACCTGTAAGTTTAAAGAGCAGAAAAGCGCCGCTTTCCGGAGTGGAAAAACACGGCTCGCCGGAGCGCCAAAGGCCCGCTCGCCGGAGCGCCAAAGCCCCGCTCGCCGGAGCGCCAAAGCCCCGCTCGCCGGAGCGCCAAAGCCCCGCTCGCCGGAGCGCCAAAGGCCCGCTCGCCGGAGCGCCAAAGCCCCGCTCGCCGGAGCGCCAAAGGCCCGCTCGCCGGAGCGCCAAAGCCCCGCTCGCCGGAGCGCCAAAGCCCCGCTCGCCGGAGCGCCAAAGGCCCGCTCGCCGGAGCGCCAAAGGCCCGCTCGCCGGAGCGCCAAAGCCCCGCTCGCCGGAGCGCCAAAGGCCCGCTTTCCAGAGCATATACGAAATGGGCACGAGGGGACTGTATCTGTTGGAACAAAGCAACCAGCAACAGCCTAACACAAGCAAGTTTCTCAAAGCTGTCAATGCTTATCCTTCCCTCTTAATATTTTAGATTTGTAAGTAACAAATTGAGCATTAACTCCATCCAAAAGACACTTGACATGTTCCAAACCTGGGAAAAGCCAACACTTACCAAATCCAAGAACGTTTAAGCATGACAGTTATTGCCTAGCTTATGCATACAGGCAGCAATCTCCAGCATTGCAGAAAAGGTAATGTTAAATTGGCCAGTGCAAATCAACATTTTTTTTAAAACTAAAAGTAGTACAAATATAAAAGAATATTTAAATCAATTATTTAATCAAATGCTTACATAAATGAATCCCTTTTAGTCGGTGACTTTTAAGACCAATTCTTCCAAACAATTTTTTACAGCTGTGTATAGTAAAGGAGGTTTACTGTGAACAATAAACTGACCTGTGATTTTTTCTGCTGCCCAGTACTTTCCAGAAGTCTCCAGTATCCAGGCTTCATTTCTGTCCACAATCAAAAATGCACTTTGAAATGTATGGCATGAACTCCCATCTTCATAATAATTTCCACCCTGTCCATGCTCTTCCAACAGAGCAACTATTACATCTAATGCTTCTTTAGCTGTGGCACCTCTTTCTAGGCCAAGTCTGTAAGGAAAGGGTAAAGAGACTCAGACAGACATGTAACAGTGAGCTCTCTGTCAGGTATTTGTTTCAAACATCAGCACTGATGTGGTTTTAAAATACCAAAGTGACAGGTATGCCTAGTGTAAGAAATCTTGCTTTAATGAGTTACTAGAACTGCAGCATGAGATATTGAATTAGTTCAGTTCAAGTCTACTTTCTACACTGGTTCTTCATTCTCAAGACAGTCACAGCTGGTTTTTGGTTTTTAAAGAGAGTCCCATTGCCAACAAATGGTCCCAACTGCACTGTAAAGATGCAATGCTCTATTTATTCCCCTTCTCAGGCAGAATAAATCTGAAGGACAGTTTGCAAAGAGGTCTTTTAAAAGCAACAGCTGTATGCAGGTTTACTTCCTTTACAAAAGAGTGGGAAATTGCAAAGTAATATAACCAGAGATCAAAAAAAGGGAAGGACTATCCAGTATTGCAGTCCTCTACAAGCTCATTTTCCCAGTGCTCCAATACTTAATTGGCCATGGAAAGTAGATGTCTGCAGTGCTTTGATAAATATTCCACACTGGAGACAGAAGCATTTGTGCAGAGTCATGCTTCAGTGTTCCTGTGGAGGCTTCCCAAACCCCCTCCCCACCTTTCAATGGTTAGACAGCAAATATGGCTTTTCCCTGAAGCAAGAGTCAGCATGTGTCTAAAAGAACATGGTTTTAAAAGGAATTCTCAGCAAAGCAGGAGTACCTTAGGGGAAAGTAAGCAATGACAAAGTCATTCTGACTGATGGATATTTCAAAGAAATTTATCTTTTTCAATAGAAGGACTGTGTGAGCTGTCTCCATTTGCCTGGGAGTGCTGACAAGAAAACACTTCTCTGTTCCCTTCCTAAAAATCACAGCACACAAATCAGATTCTAGGAACTGGAATACAAATTTATTGATCTCAGTACTTTTCAACCTGATCTCCACACTGGACCTGCTTTCTTAAGTAGCTGCCCACCATTAGCCTCGCTTTAGGTTGAATTATTGAAAGTAGTCTTTTTGTCTCTCTCAGCAGAATCTCTGTTAGTGACAAAGGAGAAAATTTTAAGTCCTCATTTGTTGTGACTATTTCTCCCCCATCACTTTCCTACTTTCTATTTGCAGAGTCTCCCTCTCTTGTCTTATTTCTCTTATTAAATTATGTATTGTTATCTCCTTTTCTAGTCCTTATTTGTGTTATTCTCCTCCTCCTTCTAGTCCTTATTTGTGTTATTCCTTTATTTTTTTTCACCATTGCTTTTTCAGAGCAATACAAAGGTGCCAGTCTAAGACACCAACTAAAAGCCAGTCCAAAAGCATGCTTCACTTATTCTCTAAGAACATCTCCAGGAACTGTCACTGACACAGACACATAAATGGGCTGACAATTACCTTGGTGACCATATAGTCACTGCATTGAGAGATAATCTATCTGCTCCCTTCTCCTCAATTCATGACCAAAGCAATTAGATTCTAATTAGATCAAAGCCTGCCAGGAGACAGAGCATAACACTAAATGTCTCCTTGAAATTTTCTTTCTGAGGTGTACAGCTGTAGTTTAGCTTTCTCTGTCAAAACTACAGCAGAGATTCAAGCTGAAGAAATACTTTGGTTTGGTTTTGGGTTTTGTTTTTTTTTTAATAAACCCACCCTGAAAAAACAACCACACAGCTCATCTCTGCAAAACTGCAGCTTTTGCCAGTTATCTGGGCATTAGTGTTCTGGGAACTGCAGCATAAACCTCCCAATAACACATTTCAGAGTACCCTGCAAGGTGAGCTTGAAGAAGAGTTTAAAGTCACTTTTTCTCAGCTTGACTTGATTAAAAAACTTTCAGTGACTTAGTACCATCCTCAGTACCTCCAATATTCTATCACAACATATTGTAACTGGCAACCCAACATCATCTTACACTCTTCAGCTTCATCAGCTACAGAAGCAGACTTCCCATATTAAGTGACTAACATGATGATGATGGCATTCTACTGCACTCAGTTTTGATGTCTCTAAGGAAAGAAATTGGTAAACAAATTAATACCATTTTAAAGACCATTCTTGACTCCCTGCCAAGATTTGCATCTCTCTGAGCATCTGAAAAAATCTCTGCATTTCATTGCAGCAGCAAAAGAACAAAGAAATAATACAAGCACATAGGGATTAAAAATTAAGACAACCATGCAAAAATAAGCATTTTACAGGTTTCTTCATGTAGACCTTCTGTATGATAATGTTGCCCTGTTGTAACTGCATCAGCATAAGCAGAACAGTGCCCAACCTCTTCATATGCAAAAAGTTGCTTTCTAGAGGTAAATGACTTAAAAAACCCAAAACCCCCTGCAGCCACACTAGGAAGAACATGTGAAAAAATATCCTGACAAGGTAACCAATGCATCAATAGTGGGGCAGCTTTCAAAGATCAGCTTTTGAACCAACCCCTAGAGCAGAAAAGAAGCATTTCTTAGGCTTCTTATCTCATTTTTCTCTTGTGACTGGGTCCTCCACTTAAATAAACTCTGATGGAACATGGAGCAGGATCAACTTGTACCCCTCAAGTCAGTCACACCAACTTTTAAAGAATCATTCATATGTTCCAAGATGCTGTGATACACTCCCAAACTACAAACCTGCAGATGTGTTTTGTCACTCTCAAGTACAGCAATACAGCAGGTAACAGTTTTCAGGCATTAAGCCAGCAGCCAGTTACTAAACAAGCCAAAAACTTTGAAATAGGTCTTTGCTTATGTTCATTGTGATCTTTATTTTTAAAAAAGGGCTTTGCCTATGAGGTTGCAGAATTCATTTTCAATTTCCTATTTCAATAAGACATGCTACCCTCAGAATTATACCACCCTGCTGCAAGATGCCTCTGGCCTGGCTAACACCAGGAGCTCTCAGGACACCCACACACAGCCTTTGCCCATGTTGGCTGGAACTTAAATCCTAACTAAAAAGCAAGAATTCCAGATGATGTCTGAGACAGAGGAAGTCTCCCCTATGAAGAAAAGAATCATCACTTTAAGAAAACGCGGAAGCAAACTCTAAGGGGACCCTGAGCATCCAAGCAAAATTTGATTCTACTACCTGGATGACATTCCTGGGTTGACAACTCTTAAATCTGCTCTGAAGAACAGGTTTCAAAGTATAAAGCTTTTTTGTTTCTTTTGCAAGCAGTTAAGTGCAGACACAGAGTGGCACTCTTCATCCTTCTGGCACACATTCATAGGTGTGAGAAAAATTAGGCCAGCAGAGATGTGCATTTCTTAATTGGGCTGAAAATGCCTCAGTTTATTTTTATTCCAATAAATCCTGAGCAGTAGAATTGGTCTGTTCTGTAGCTGGGCAAAAAGAGGCAAATTTGGTGCCATCTGCTTCATTGCAGCCTACATGACTGATTTTCTAGTGGATGGGTCTCTGTTCTATGAGGTGACCCAAACCAGAGAGATAATGCAACTTTCCAAGCCACCTGCAATGAGTAGTTCTCCCTGCCTGAAACACTCTCCCCATTTGAGCTATGGAGGGGCATAACTCTACAGGTGGTGATCACTCACAGTTTATGAGCGGTTTCTCCTTGTTTTGTCATCTCCTGATTTGCTAGTGTGGGTAAATTTGGAGCTGCACCTGGATGACATATCCATTTGAATGTTAAACAGTATTTTGAGGCTGCAGCAACTTGTGAGCAAAATACACAGAACTCTGCACATAATCCAATGGTTTGGTAAAGTTTCAAAAGGATAGGAGGAGGAGGGGGAAAGTAAAGGTAGAGCTTGGAAAAATCCTTTTCTTGATGAAAGCTTTCCCTGTGTTTTGGTAAAAGAGCCCCAAGTCTATTCAGTCTTCCTTGGTACAACTAAACTCACACCTCACTCCTAGGGTACAGCTCCTCCACAGATGTCTTCAGTAGCACAGAATTTGGATAAAATACCAAAGAGAAACATCAGCCAAATTCCCCCATGGTTTTCTCATTGATCAGATTTCCCATTTCCACTGCACACTCTAGACCAGGCTCATACTGCTCTTGATTTATGGTAGCTAGAACCAGATACTGTATTTCTGCAGAGACACCATTAGAGAATATTTACAGTTGCAGTTTCAGGCACTGAAACAACACTGAACAACAATTTCTTCTAACTCATGCTTCCCAGCTTGCTTTCAAAAAACCTTTTTAATGTTTTAATGCCCTCTTAAAAGCCTGGTTATCTATTCCCTACCCTCTATCCATAACATTTGTTAACTCATTACAGAAGTAGGATGGTTTGACAGGATCTTCCTTGACTAGCAGTTGTTATTATACACATAGCAATTCCTTAATACTCAAGTGGGTTCCTTCCCCTTCAGGAACTGAGGTTAAGCTGATTACCACCAACCCTCTTAAGTATAGCCACAACACTCAGCCTTTCCCACTCATGCAGAACCTCTCCCTTCTTTCACTAGTTCTCAAGAAAAATGATAGTTCACCTGAAATTGATTCAGCTTGCTCATTAAGTGTCCCAGGGCAAATTCCAGAAGAACCAGGGGGTCTGACACAGATTCATTTAACTAAGCAGCTGTTGTCCTGTCCCATCTCTAACAGTACTGATTCCATTTGCTCCTTTTCTCTTTGTAATAACTTCTCACCATTTTCTCTTTGATTTTCAGCTCTCTTTCCCCACCCAACTCCCCTTTAAATTCCCTTCAAGATCTACATGCGGGTTAAGACTTACAGTGCAGCATAACCCTTTTAGCCTTCAAAGAACAGACTTACAAGAGTTTGTTTGGCAGCATTTAAATAAGGGCAATAGTTTGCATTGGAAGGCATGGGCTGAAATGAGGCATAGTAGTTTGTTTATGCCTACAGTTGGCTATAAGCCCAGGATAAGCTTTTTAGGTCAGAGTAGGCTGTTGTAAAGTGGGAGAGAATGAAAGGCATGCCATCAATCTGATGTTACAAATTATTTATCAGTTCCTTACTAACAATGTAATCATTTCTCTTAGCCTGTCAGAATGGCCCTGCAGGGAGACAGATGAGTTAAGAACCCACATTAGACTGCTGCATGCTTGGTAGCCAAATCCAGACTCCAAGTGTTTTGAGCATTAACTCAGTGTGTCCGGAGCTCTGCCATTTTAAAACAATGTAAGCCTCTTGCTCATGTTGGTTTAAAATCTCCTACTGTCAACATCACAAAGCTGTTGCCCAGTGTTATCCCCACCTAAACCTTTGGTGCTGGAAAGGCTGGTCCCAGCTTGGCGAGCCACCCACCTGACAAGATCCATTCCAAGCAAGGCTTCAGCTTCAGAAGCTGGTTCTCTGGTCACGACGGCTTCGTTAGCTACACAGACTCCATGCTCGTTAGCTCCCATTTCTGCCCCCCAAAGCCAGGAGGGCCTGCTCAGCACAACAGCATGAGTCTTTGGCACCTGCTCAATCTCAATATATGTGCACTGCAGAGAGAGCAGGAAGAGAAAAAGCAAAACAATTGCTAGCACTGTATCTACTGCTGTGACTCAAGTAAACATGAGGCTTGAAGGCGCAGACAGGACACACACTGTTTAAAACCACTCCCATGTCTTGTGTACAGGTAGGGTTTTGGTTTTTTTTAAACATAGCGTCATATTTGACCCTTTACATCCTTGTATTGCAAAAGTCTGGGAAAATACATCTCTCTCTGATAGTTGGAAGCTTCAAAGAGACAAGTAGAACCCAAGTGCTAGAATCAGTGGCAGGCAGTAGACAGACTGTACCGTTACAGTAAAGAAGCACAGATCATGTTTGGACATAGTAACATCACCAAACAGTTCTACCATCTCACCTCAGCACCATCTCCAGTACATTATTAAGTTCATAATGTTAACAATGGTAACTAAATGAAGTACACTACAAGGCCTCCCTTGGTCCTTTGCTGCCTTCCCTGCAGCTGCCCCTAGGGCTGAAACTGCTAGTGGAAAGAAAAATAGATAAATAAGCAATCAAGACTTGAAAAGAGGCAGTGGAATGTTTTGGTCCACAGTCACATGAAATTAAAGAGAGGCATTGTTTTTGCTTCAAACTGCTGCTTCAAATGCTCCACTCTCATCGGAGCTCTGTGGAAGAATTCTGACAAATCAAAACTGTAGAGAAAGGCTGCACAGAAGTCACTGAAACTGCAAGGAAGAAAGAAATTCTGTATTATCTGTCAGAGAAATTTACTTTTCCCTTGTTCTAGGGCTTAAATCAAGCACTGTTTTCCCAGACAGCATGAAAGAGAGCCTGATCCATCATTAGATTGTTGGCTTGTACAAGCCAAAGAAATGAGCTTTACACTGTACTACTGAGGTCACATTAAGCTCTTCGAGCACCAAACTCCACAGACTTTTCTTTTGAGGATGCTGAAGCTGTCTGTGTGTGCTGGTTTGAGGCTAATTGGAATATTTTAATAAAAATTAATTATAGGCTGTGAAAAGAACACAGTGGTGATGTCTGCTTCACTCATAGG
>VWYK01092508.1:0-10403 GCA_013399775.1 Semnornis frantzii | reverse complement strand
AACTTGTCTATGTCTGTAACTATTCCTGTCTGTTGTGTCTATCTCTGCTTGTACATTGTGCTGAGCTGGAAAGAGAGCTTCAGTCCTTACCTTCCAGCTGCCTGAGTCGAGTCTGGGGGATTTTACAAAGTGGGGGGGGGGGGAGGCAGGGAACTCCCAAACCCATCACACTGTGGCTGACAGTGCTGAGCATTCCTGTCACAATGCCTTCCTTGTAGGAAGCACTCTGCAGCATTTTTCATGAGGAGTATTTGGTCACACATATCAAAATGAGCAGGATGAGCAGGGCTGACTTGTGCAATTAAAGTTGCTGGCCATGCAGATGGATTTGCATTGCAGCAAATTACTACTTATTCCACAGAAATTAGAACATATGCTTACAACAGCTCAGACAGGGAAGGAAATACCATTCACCAAAAAACCTCACTGGCCACTAGACCTTTAGAAAGAGGATCTCAGATAGTGACAAAATTTCAAAAGCAAGTACAAACCACCATGTCCCTGTGCTCTCTCCTGCACCCCACCTATCTGGCAAGTCCCTCCAGCACAGCAGCATAGCAGCCTGTTCTGCTGAGAGCTGTGCCAAACTAGGCAAATAAGCCAGGTAGTGCTGTGATGCTGCTTGCTACCCACCCTGCCTTTAAAATTCCTGAAGCATCCAATCTCAGCATTTCCTAACACTAATGGATTTTTTAAAGTATGAAGGCTAAAACCAGAAGAACAGCCATACATTTGGTGGCAAAGGCTGCCAGTGAGTGGTGTCAGGCTCCACTGATTTGCTAGAATTTCAGCCCTGAAAGCAGCATAACTGGCATCATGCCCTGTGACAGTAAATTCTCATCAGGAAATATAGAAGCAAAGAACAGAGACTTCACATACGAGAGATGCAGCCAACAACTTCAGAGAGAACTGAGCAGGCTGGAAACTAATGACATTTCTTTTATTTTGCTTACAGTATCAAGAAAGGAACCTTATCAAGGCAGTTCTAAGTATAGTACAAGGCACAAATGTACCTCCCACTCTAGCTAGGGCACGCAGATATGTTGGAGGTATTCCAAAACCAGACCCGACAGTCATAAGCACAAGAGATTTCTTCTTTCATTAATGAAAAGAAACTATTGTGTGCTTTCTACTGTACTCAGGCTGCAGAAACCCAATTCCTAGCACTGTCAGTCAGGTCATTATGAAATATCCATGAAATCACATAGGCTTTGGCCCTGGTTAACAAAGGAAATAGTCAGGGAATGCTTTAGAAAGAAATGATCTTTGAAGAAGGGACCTGAGACTCTAGATTACAGAAGAGATTGCCCCACCTCACCCACACATCAGATCCAGGCTCTAAACTGGCATTAATTAGCTGCTTAACTACTTCAAGCACTACCATAACACAGCACATACTTGAAAAGAAGCAAAATGTATCTACTAGTGCAGCATCTCGAGAAGTTGTACGAGGGTTGCTTTTAACCCCTTCCCAAACAGGAATAGCAGAATTGGGATGAGGCAGGCTCTCAGCCTGCTGCTCCTGTGCCCATCAAGCCTGACAGCCTGCTTGGAACTGTCTGGAGAGGCAGTTCCACAGGTGACATGGGCTGTCTGGGCCCTCCCAGCATGGTGGAGGAGTGAAAAGCTAGAATATGGTTGTTCAAGAAGTCCCTCTAGCTCATCTCCTGTGGATGTACCTGATAGAATCTCTTTTACAAATAATTCCTTTTGCTGCTTAAAGAAAACAAAAATGCAACAGAGATCAGAGTGGGAATCACCATTCTCTGAAAAATTAAATGTTCAAGCAGTAGCAGCACTACAGAAGATGTGCTGCTGCTGGTGCTGTTACTGCTGCTTGTTTATGCTTTAAGCAGCAGCAGGTATAGAGGGGAGGACACCTGGATGATTTTACAACATCCAGTGACTATGGCCATGACATCTCCTAGCAGCAAAACTGTTGTGGATGGTGGAGGGGACAGCCCTACAGGAGCATCAACCTAGCTTGGGTACATCTCAGTAGTCAGCCCTAGTTCTAGTGATCACAGTCAAACTAGAATGGTAAATAAAAGTCTCTCCAGAAGACATCCTTAGGTCTTTCAAAAACACTTATTATGCTAAGTATTTGTATCCTCCTCGTGTTGCAGTTGGATATAAACAGCAGCAGCAGCATTTAGTAAGAGGACAAATAAAGAACAAAGCTACTTTCTGCCACAGTAGAGTGTCTCTAACTTCCTCACATTCAGACAGGTCTTCCCTTCTTACAATGACTGCAGTGCACTTTATATAAGCTTCTGCATCTGTGTATTGTTCCAAGCTGTTTCTGCTGCAACAAAGAACTGCAACATTTGGATCTTTGGGGTCCACAGCAGTGTCACATTTATCTTGAAGACTAAGGATGATACCTTTTATTCTAGAAAAGCACTAGAGAAGCTAGAAAAAGCCAAACCATTGCCCTGCCAAAAAGCAGAACCAGACATTCTCTGACCTACCCTAACAAAGTCTATCAAGCCACCAAGGAGGCTCATGCATGTGGGACACAGTATGGAAATGTGTTCAACAAAACAAAATATTAAAAAAAATCTTTAAACAAATAAAATACCACAAAGTGCAGCAATGCACCCAAGGCTGAGAACACTCACTGGAGGCTCTGTATGTCAGAGTTGATTTAGGTGTTAAGAAATCACCTCTCGTGTTTTAGGGTGATGAGCAAAAATAATCATAGAGTGGTAAGGTTGGAAGGGACCTCAAAGCTCTTATAAGTGAAAACACCTAAACAAAGCTTTCATAGGCTTATGCCACAACTTTACTCTGCTCTTCTGAGACCCCACCTGGAGTCCTGTGTGCAGTTCTGGAGCCCCCAGCACAGGAAGGACATGGAACTGTTGGAGCCAGTTAGGAAAAAATTATCACTTGTTAAGTCTGTACATAAAGGTTAGAACTGTAGAATGAATCTTAGAATGGCAAGGTTGGAGGGGACCTTAAAGATCATCCAGTTCCAACCCCCTGCCATAGGCAGGGACACCTCCCACTAGCACAGCTCACTCAAGGACTCATCCAACCTGGGCTTGAACACCTCCAGGGAGGGAGCAGCCACAACCTCCCTGGGCAACCTGTGCCAGTGTCTCACCAATAAAGCTGAAATAGGGATGAAGCTCATTAATTTGTTTAAACAGTAAGAAACACATTTCAAAGAAGTCACAAAAAGTCTATCACAGAGATATCCTTGGAACTCTCAGATATCCTAGGGCTGATTTCTTTGCTTGGCCACTTTGAAATGCCTGCTCTCACACCTGTTTTGCCACGAGTAAGGCATTTGGGTTAAGATGGGATAGTTAGTGGGATTTTTTTAGCCCACATGATTTCAGCACTCTCTCCTCTTCCTCTCTGTTCCAATTAAACAAAATAAAAACTGAAGAAATTAAGAGGAAAAGCGTTTCAAGCTAAGCAGTTTTGCAGCAGAAGGGAGCAAAGGAGCAGCACTCCTACAGTACAGAGACTTTGAGAGGGCAGAAACATCCAAGCAATTATGGCTTCTGCCTCTGAATGGCTGCTAGCTTGCACATTGTGTTGTGAAGCAAAGTCAAACACATTAGTTTAAAAGTCAGTGGCCTGCAATGGAACAGAACAGAGAAAAAGCTCACATCAGCCAAGCAACAGACTCTGCTGAAGGCAGCAACCACTTTCTCCTTTTTATTAGTTGCTGTTTGCCTGCAGAGTGCATCTTCTCTCTGTGCAAAGTCTAAAGGTTAGCGTCAGCCAGGCTTGAGGTGAGCCTCTGACTGCATGTGTCATGAGACAGGGCTGCTTACACAGCCAGTCAGCAGGTCTCAGCTGAGAGGCAAGAAAAAGCAGCTTCCTAAACTCTCTCTGAATTGCAAGTCTTCCTGTAGATAAAGTTGTCGTGCAGACTATATGAGAAGTTTCATCATGGGCACAAACACTGCTGTGTTTCATCAAGATTCCTGCCAGCCAGCACTTACACATAGTGGGAGTGCCCAGGTTCAAGCTGACAGCTGCAGTAACATGATTGTTAAGTGTGGCACTGTCAATCTAATCTGGAGGCTCCACAACCAGCAACCCCCCAGTAGATTCAGCTGCTGCTTGGCTTCTGCTATCAGATTCTGGCCATCTTACCCCAAGATGCACTGCTAGTGTAAGCAAGAATCAAAGCACACCAGAACTGAGTTGTGCCACTGGCATGGTGCCTGGTGGTTATGTTACAAACATTAGAATTGAGATACTTCCAGCTAATACAAAGTCACCTTTAATGCAGTTAAAGTCTAATTTCCAAGCTTTATATCTACCTGTCTTGCAACACCAGAGACCCCTCAGCTGGAGAGCAGCCAGGCAGAGAGGGACCTGGGGGTGCTAGGAGAGAGGAGCTGAAGATGAGGCAGCAGTGTGCCCAGGTGGGCAGCAGAGCCAATGGCATCCTGGCCTGGCTCAGGAGCAGTGTGGCCAGCAGGAGCAGGGAGGTTCTTGTGCCCCTGTGCTCAGCACTGCCCAGGCCACACCTTGAGTGCTGTGCCCAGTTCTGGGCCCCTTCATCCAAGAGAGATGTTGAGGTGCTGGAAGGTGTCCAGAAAAGGGCAGCAAGGCTGGGGAGGGGCCTGGAGCACAGCCCTGTGAGGAGAGGCTGAGGGAGCTGGGGGTGTGCAGCCTGCAGAAGAGGAGGCTCAGGGCAGAGCTCATTGCTCTCTGCAGCTACCTGAAGGGAGGTTGTAGCCAGCTGGGGTTGGGCTCTGCTGCCAGGCACCCAGCAACAGAACAAGAGGACACAGCCTCAAGTTGTGCCAAGGGAGGTCTGTGCTGGATGTTAGGAGGAAGTTGTTGCCAGAGAGAGTGATTGGCACTGGAATGGGCTGCCCAGGGAGGTGGTGGAGTGCCCATCCCTGGAGGTGTTGAAGCCAAGCCTGGATGGGGCACTTGGTGCCATGGTCTGGTTGATTGGCTGGGGCTGGGTGCTAGGTTGGGCTGGATGAGCTTGGAGCTCTCTTCCAACCTGGCTGATTCTATGATTCTAAGTTGCAGTACTCAGACTAATGCACAGCAAAGAAAAAAATTACTGCTTCTCCAAAAACTGGGAGCAAGGGGAAGTAGAATGGAATAGTTTGGGGTTTTTTTTCCCCTTAAAAAAAAGAGAGGGAGAGAGAAAACAAAAGAATAATTAAGACATAACTTTCCCATGATGTTTTAGAGAACAGAAAATTCCTTCTACCCTACAGAGGGCTGACTTTAAGCCCAGAGCAGTATTTAACACCAAAATATTAGAAATATTTGCATATTCCACAATTTGACAGGCTTTGTCATAGGCAATCCTTCCTTTTTTCACCTCCCTTCAGTCATCCATAAAAAGTTGCATGTTTTTAAGATAAGAGCTTTAACAGATCTATACTGAAGCAAGCTACCATGACTATTTTAAAATCATAGAATGCTTTAGGTTGGAAGGGACCTCAAAGCTCATCCAGTTCCAACCCCCGGCCATAGGCAGGGACACCTCCCACTAGCACAGGTCTCTCAAGGCCTCATCCAACCTGGCCTTGAACACCTCCAGGGAAGATAAAAGGTCAAATTAGAAGAAAGGAAGGTTCATCTGAAAGGAAACAAACATAAAAGAAATCTACCTGGAAAATTCACCTAAGAAAAAAATCATCTACCCAAGATTTCTTCAGGGAAAAAAGAAAACCACAACAAGCAGAAAGTTACTAAGAGAAGAAGAGAAATGTAGTCAGTAAAACCCACCTAAAAAATAAGAGAGTGTCTTGCATCTTAAAACCCATACAACATGGGTGAAAAAATCTTAAAATCCCCCTCTGGGATAAAAAAGAACACACTTTTAGTAGAAAATTCCCAAACAAGGACCCTGTTTATGCTGAAGGGAGCAACATTTCACCTGCATGCACAAGTTTAGATCAGTCACTACAGGGAAGATACTGATCAGCATCTGCCACCCCGAAATTACAATGCAAGAGCAGAACAAACTTCTGAGAAAGCTGTCAGCCAGGCAGGCACAGAGTAGACCCTCATGAAAAGCCCCATTGTTCAGGGTCTTGGGAACCTGCTGACATGGAGGGAAGGAATTATGTTGATGAGTTAGCTGCAGTGTTTCTTGTCTGGCAGATTGAGCCACACAGATCAAGCCTAAAATGACTTGCGGTATGCACTGAACGTCCTTGTTTAAAGCCCAGTCACAAACTGGCTGACAGCTACATGGCACGGTCTGCCTGATCCCTTTGTGGCAATAACCTAACCAAACTGCTCTGTCATTGTTTGGTGGCATTATCAGGTTTATAAACGTGAGCAGCACACAACACAAGTAATACAGAGTCTTCTAAAACAACCCATGCTGTCAGCGTGCTGCAAGCCCCCTCCTAACAGAACTGCAGAATGGAAGTGGCAGTCACAGAGGAGTAACCAAAAACTGGATCACATCACATCACAGAATATGATGAAAAGCAAGTTCACCATCAAATATGATGCAAAATGTTAGATATCTAACACAGAAAAACAAATGCAAATGTAAAATATGGAATGGAGAACGAAGCTGCTCATTTGGAAAGAAAAACAAACAATAGATAGGATGGATGAGAGGCAGAATTTAGTGAGACATATAAAGGATTACTCAGAAAAATGAAAACTTAATGTTTATGCAGTAGCATAACTAGCAGAGGCCAAAGTATCCATCTAATTAGGGCCTAAGCCCCTACTTATTAAAAAAAACCAAAAATTAGCTCACTCCTCTCCAGTCCCTTGCCTAAAAGTGCATCTTCACCACATTGCAATACTTCACCTTTGGTTTTAAAAACTGAAACACACAACAGTCAAGGGGAAGGTTTGCAGATATTGGTCAAAAAATCAAATCTACAAAACTACAGTGTGCTAGACTGCTCCCCTCTTCCAAAAGCGCTGACAGAAGAGTCCAGTTTATGACCAAAATCTGTAAAAGGCATTGAGTTAGTTAATCATGAGGTGGGAGAGTGGTCATAATATATTATATATGACTTAATTATACCCTTCAGCAAATTATGACAATTTGTCAAAGAGTAAGATAAAGGGGAGAGAGAGCAAAGGAATCTAGTGAGGAGTTCTGGTAGATATCCTACTTTAAGGATACAAGGACTCTAGAGCAGCTTTTGGAAGTTCTTCCACAATTACACAACTTCTTTTTTCAATTTCCAGTTCTATGAAGAGAAGATTTAAAAAAAAAACCAAACTGTGGTGAGGTTTTGCTCTTGCCTTGTCACACTTGTGTTCCGTATGCTAGCACAGGCTTCTTACAGTGCTACCAACACAGCACTGTAATTAACAGCAGTTAGTGCTTTTGGACAGAGAAAGGATTTCTTTATATCCAAGACACTCCAGGTCAGTGCAGAACAGCTAGTGTCCTCAACATTCTACACAGCCACAGGGACATGAAGAAGCTGACTGCAAGGAACCTCACAGCTCCTTCTTCACGGGCTCCAAAATGTCCTGACAATGCAGATAGGCTCTGTGTGCTCTGCTAAAATGTCTACCTGCACAAACCCTTGTTTCCCCTTCTGCTGCTGACTCATCCTTCCACCTTCACTACACTTGTCCTTCTTCCTGTCTTCCTGTTTGATTTGTCCCCTTGCTTCACCCTTCCATATCTGTTTATCTTTTCATTTCTCCTTCCATTAAAGTGAGGCTGCAGTACAGACTATAATTAAAATTATTTCCAGCAGAGTCCCTTTCAACCTGCATCCATGGCACCATCATTCAGCTTCAGGACTCTACATCCATCCTGGATTCAGGAAGAAGCCACAGCAGTTAGAACTAACCATGATGCCTATGCTTCAGCTGCAGAACATCATCGAGGCCAACCCTGTTTACAAGGGTTATGTTTGGCTTACAAACCTTATGCTTGCTTTCCTCCTGACAGTCCCTGATTAGAGCAAAAGCTCTTTGAGGCAGAGGTTTCTGACCACCTGTTTGCAAAACACCTGGCACAGTCAGGCCCCATTACAACTGCCTGACAATAACCACCAACAAGAAAAATTCAACAATGACAAACTGAAAATTTGTTTCTAGTTCCAGTTAGCCAGAAGTTTTCCCTTAAAGAAAAGGTGCAGGAATCTAAGATGTGAACAGCTCGGCCTNATCTAAGATGTGAACAGCTCAGCCTGTCTGCTGGAAAAGGTACAGACATGGATTTTTTCCTCCATCAAACAAAGAAGTTGCATTCCAAGTTTCACTTCCAAGGCTTTCAAAACTCGTCTCTTGTCTACCCAAGAGATGTCTGAGTGAAAGGAGCAAGGGTCCCCACAATCTGGCAAGAAAACAAGACAGCATTCATTTCTCCCAGTAGCTGTAAATTCCCCAGTTTGAATGTAACAACTCCCCCTTACCTCAACTTTGCTTCCTGGATCGTGATCTGCAGCAGCAAAGTAGACCACCTCCTGCACTTCATCCCTAGGCCGTGCAGAGTTCTTCCCAAACACCACCAGCCCATCTTTAGAACATGGGGGAAAGGCTACAAAACAGTAACTAGGAGGAGCTGCAGCCATCCTGGAAATTAAAGGAAAGGAAGAGTAAACAAACAAAATTAGTGTTTGGTGGAGTCATATTCGTATGCTTTACGGAATCATTCAGTCAGTGCTACTTGTTGGAGCTAGGAGACAACACACTCCCTCTGCAGCTGGTAGTCAAATGCTAATGCATGAGCAGGTCAGATCAGAAGCAGTTTATTTGGATGTAATAAAAAGAACTATAGTGATTTTCAGACATTTTTCATCCAAGCCTTGTGAGGGTATAAAGAAGAGGGGAAAAAAGGCAAGATAACTGTACCTTAATGAATCTACTTAGTTCCCACAGAAAGAAGATATTCTGCACTGGAGCTGTTCAGGAACACATGACCTAGATGCATTCTGCTGACTCAGACAAGTGTAGAGACACAGAATCGTTTTAAATAATTTATTCTCTCAGTTTAATATTTCAAAAATGGAAAGAGAAAACATGTTTGAAGGATACCTGAGGGAGGACAACGGTCTAACCAGAAACAGAACAAAGATACAGCACAATTAAATCAAAACCTGCCTGTCAATTTCTCTACTCCGATTAGGGAGAGACTGAAACACTAATTGCACTTCATTTTCTCTGTGCTGCTCTTACCTAAACGTAATTGATTGCAGTTTACTTGTTTATGCAGACTAATGTGAATATTCTTTAAAATGCTTCCAGGAGAGTATAAATATTTTAAGATTGTAAGTGTTAGCAATGACATACTAATAAAAAAGGCAAGCTGTTTCAGGACTGTGGCACCATTGTAGCTGCTCTTGTGGACACTGCCATATCTGGCATTTTTTTCCAGCATTCAGGGAAACTCCCTGCACCTACGTCTACAGAAGAAAAAGGTGAGGCATTTGTTGTTTGTTAGAACAGCACTCAGCAAAGATGCCTGAGACCTCTTCAAAGATCTTAAAATTTCAGCCCCAAAAGGAACAATTATGTCTCTCTTCTCCCTCCGCAATGCTCTGAAGAAGTAAAAGTATCTGCAGACATTTGGACTTCTTAGAAAGAAAAACAAAAACAATAAACAAACAAACAAATAAATAAATAAAAATGAAAATTTCCTAGAAATTCTTAGAAATATTTATATACATGTATATGTGTGTGTGTGTGTATGTATAAATGCTCTCCTATGAGGACAGGCTACAAGAGTTGGAATAAGACAACCTTGGAATAAGGCAAGCTCAGTTGTTAAGATTTGGGATTTTTTTTTCTTTAAATATATCAAGTTACTGAACCAAAAATAAATTGTCGTTTGGTAACACTTCTGAAGTTTTAAAGTGTAAATGACTCTATAACCAGAGTTCACTTCAACACAGAGCATATTTCATACAGTACATAACAGCTGAGCACTGCAAGCTGAATGTTACAGCTTTATATTGAAAACCTGATTGTCATAAGAGCTGGCAGTGGGTTGCTAGATTATGTTTCTAAGAAGGTAGCTAGCTAGCAGTGTACTACAGTTTAAACTACTCAGTGTGAAAGGTATGAGTTTCTCCTAGAACCTTATTTGGTTCATTTAAAATATAACAAGGACAGCAGCTTCACAGATTCACCCACCACCTGTTCAGACATTACTCAACTTCATCTTCCTCCCTCATGTAACTAAAGCAGTCTGCTAGCAGCTACCTATCGAAGCAGGACATTTCTACTTGCCTACTTAATTTTCTTTTTTTTTTTTTTTTTCTTTTTAAATATATGTATATATTTAAGTTCAGCTTCAGCTTGTCCTCATTCTCGTTTCCATACATTTCCCACTTCTTTGCCCTCTCACAAGGTACCATGCTGACTCAATACCTCATCTACAGGAGTAACAGAATACTCCTTCACAGAACCTCTGGTAACGCAAGCTAACTTCTAAAACCACCTACTATTACAGAATCATAGAATAGTAA
>VWYK01092506.1:1081-11729 GCA_013399775.1 Semnornis frantzii | reverse complement strand
CTGAAGTAATTCCATGTTTCTGTGAAGAAAACTGATACAGCTTATTATAACATGGGTGGACGTAAATTTGATTCCAGTGAAAGGTGTAGTAGTGTAAATACAAAACACAACCTAAATTTGTGTCTTTGATACTGAAGCCTATGCATCCCAGGCACATGAAGGCAGAACCCAAAATCTGCTTTTATGGTATAGAATCTTACTGTATTTTGACTTCCCCCCCCATATTTAGCTAAAAGATGAACACATTTGGAAACACCTGTGGATGTGTGCATAATAACAGGGTGCTTCTCTGACAACTGATGACTCTCTGATGACTTGTTGATCTTACAGGTCTTCTTCAACCTTTATGATGCTATCATGCTTGCACATAGTTCTACAAATGCTGCATAAACAGAGAGCTGAGAATGATGGTACTATATTTTGTTCCTGAACTCCACAGACTTACCCCTCTAGGCTGTAGCTTTTCTACAAAAGCATTGCTGCTGTCAGCAACTTGAAAGAACATAGATTTGCCTCATGTTTTCCATAGCCAGCTATTGGGATTATGGATTCACCATGTCATAACAGCGTTAGTTTTTCAGCTCAGATCAGGAAGGAGCACATTTATGCTTCAGCCACTCTAAAGTGAATTTATTGACTCAGTGCACCAGGACAGCTTTTGATTTTATCTTTTTTTTAAATCTCCTTTTTTCTCTTCTTCCCTGTGATGTGTGCATTGTGTACCCTTCAGCCATAGCTAGTTATTTTTGTTCTTTTTCTGGGTTTCCTTCCCTTTCTCCTTTTCATCCTTGTGTAACTGAGACATTGTTGTGCTTTAGTTCTCTCTGCATTTGGAATCAGTTAGCCATGTGTGCTGGTTTGAGCTAATTGGAATATTTTAATAGAGAAAAATTGTACTATAGGCTGTGAAGGAAAACAGTGGTGATGTCTACTTCACTCAGAGGCTTGCTGCGATGTTTAGGTATAAGAAAACCAAAACAAAAAGATAAGAGTCTATCGAGCTGGCAGTCTGGGTCACGAGGCACTGGCGGGCTTGCTGCTTGGGTCTTGGGCTCTCTAGCAGCTCTGGCTTCTCCTCTCTGTTGAATAACTTCACTAACCACTTTTCTTCTAATCCTCCCCAGCCGATCCTCCTTGCACGTAAGCCAAACCTTGGGGTAAGGTGTGGGAGTGGGGAGAAGGTGGAAGGGTGGTTGGGAGCCCCTCCTGGGGTCTCTGATTTCTGGGAGGGGAGTTGTGTGTCTGTATTACCTTAAACTTGTATATTTCTGTAAATATTCCTGTATATACTGTATATATTTGCTTGTATATTGTGCTGAGCTGTAAATATAGCTTCATCTCTTAACTTCCAGCCGGCTGAGAGTCTAGCCTGGGTCATTTCAAAGTGTGGGGGGGCGGGGAACTCCCAAACCATCACACCATGGCATAAAACACTAACAACTGGGAGTGGAGAAACATGATCACGGTGGGACAATGTCCTCCCTTGGATAGGCTACAGAACAAGCTGATATTTAATGAACCGATGTACAGTTTTCACGGCAGCCTCCACTGATCACATTTGAGAACTTGGAACCCTTGCTCTAAGAAACAATGTTTGCTGCATGAACCTTCATATCCCTGATCAAAAACCTGAGCACAAACATGAACATAAAGTCATGAACAACATAGCAGCATCTAGACTAGTGTAAAAAAAACCCTGATGCACTAAACTGTAGTTCCATGTTTGGAGTATTTCTTTGAGGTCATAAGTGTGGAGGCAGGTTGGACTTTAAAGCATTTCGGAATCGGATTCTGCCTGCAGAGAGTGAGTTGCAGGAAAACCTCCCCCCTAGAGGCTCTCTGTGAGTCTACTGTGTTTTTTTAATACTCTTTTAAATCATGGCTTTTGAAGGAGGAGTTAACAATTGTAAATGGTCTGCATCATGCTTATATCTTGTGTTGGAAAGAAGCAGAGCTGTCTTCAGCTGTTCTAGTCCTAGCTTGCAACAGTTAAGAATGACACTGTGAGATAGGCTAAAAACAAACACTAATGACCAAGAGCTTGTGAGGCTAACACTGCAACCTCCATTGGCATTCGGAGGCTAATCATTGCCTTCACTAAAGCTTGGAGGCTAAAGGTGCTCATAAAAGTGTAAGTTCCTCAAAAGGCACTATGACTCTTGCCTTATTTTGTGACATTCTCCATGTGCAGGCAGTAGAGCTCCTTCTCATTTTAATGATGCCTCCCTTGACATACAGCTACTTATTATTTCCTGATTGTAAATTTTTATGAGCTTTCTTTTTATGAATTACTGACGTGTGGCATATTACAGCTGCTTTCTCTTGCAGTGGTGCTGTTTGAACACATCAAAAGAAAAAAAAAAAAAACCAGAACAAACCCTTGTCTTATGCCTAGGGACATTTTAAAACATCATCTAATAACAATCTTTAATATGTAGTTCTTGCTCTTTGGGGAGGTTCATGTCTATAGCAGATTTGTGTTCTGTTCCCTGGGGAATCTTGAGATGTAACTGGATCTGAACTCAGTATAGAATCATAGAATGGTAAGGCTGGAAGGGACCTCAAGGATCATCTAGCTCCAAACCCCTGCCATAGGCAGGGACACCTCCCACTAGTACAGCTCACTCAAGGCCTCCTCCACCCTGGCCTTCAACCCCTCCAGGGAGGGAGCAGCCACAACCTCCCTGAGCAACCTGTGCCAGTGTCTCATCACCCTCACTGCAAACAACTTCCTCCTAACATCCAGTCTAAATCTCCCCTCTGCCAGTTCAAACCCATTGCCCCTCAACCTGTCATTGCAAGCAGTTCAAATTGTTTGGTCTCCTTACTCTCTCCAATTTTAGTTTTGTTTTGTTATGAAAGGCTTGTAAATCAGAGACAACTTGGACAGACAGCTGCAATCACTGCCTCCCTGGTGAAAAGTTCACCCAGCTAAACCCTGGTGAGAGCAAGTGCATGCCACAACACAAGTGAGGATGTATCCTCAAGGGAAAGAAGCTGTGAGGTGGTGGAAGCTCTGTAACTTAATTCTTTGCCCCTGTACTTGCCAATGGTGAGCAGCGGTTTGAGTCTTGTGTTCAGTTTTTGGCCCCTCACTACAAGAAGGATATTGAGGTGCTTGAGCATGTCCAGAAAACAGTCTGGAGAACAGGTCTTCTGAGGAGTGGCTGAAGGAACTGGGGTTGTTTAGTCAGGGAAAAAAGAGAATAGGAGAGATCTTACTCTCTACAACTACCTGAAAGGAGGCTTTGAGGAGTTGGATGATGGTCTCTTCTCCTACATAACTAGTGATAGAACAAGAGGAAGTGGCTCAAGTTGCTCCAGGGGAGGTTTAGGTAGGATATAGGGAAAATTGTCTTTATCTAAAGAGTGGCCAGGCCTTGGAACAGGCTGCCCAGGGAGTCAGTGGAGTCACCATCGCTGGAGGTGTTCAAAAAGTGTGTAGATGTGGCACTTCAGGACGTGGTTTAGTGGGCATGGTGATGTTATGTTGATGGTTGGACTTGGGGATCTAAGAGGTCTTTTCCAATCTCAGTGATTTTATGTTTCTATGACTCTATGTACATCTTTCTTTGTGCATTTTCTAGAAATGCCTTTTGATTTGCCCCACCTGGAGTCCTGTGTGCAGCTCTGGAGCCCCCAGCACAGGAAGGACATGGAACTGTGGGAGCAGGTCCAGAGGAGGCCATGAAGATGCTCAGAGGGCAGCAGCAGCTCTGCTATGAAGACAGGCTACAAGAGTTGGGGCTCTGCAGCCTGGAGAAGAGAAGGCTTCCAAGAGACCTTAGAGTAGCCTTCCAGTAGATGAAGGGGGCCTACAGGAAGGCTGGGGAGGGACTATTGACAAGGTCTTGTAATGACAGGACAAGGGGCAATGGGTGTGAACTGTCAGAGGGGAGATTTAGAGTGGATGTTAGGAGGAAGTTGTTTGCAGTGAGGGTGGTGAGACACTGGCACAGGTTGCCCAGGGAGGTTGTGGCTGCTCCCTCCCTGGAGGTGTTGAAGGCCAGGTTGGAGGAGGCCTTGAGTGAGCTGTGCTAGTGGGAGGTGTCCCTGCCTATGGTAGGGGGTTGGAACTAGATGATCCTTGAGGTCCCTTCCAACCTTACCATTCTATGATTCTATAATTATGCTTTTGGAAAACTTTCCCCTATAATGTGATCATTCTTCAGGCTAAGAAATCCATACATTTAGTGAAAAATCTTTGATTTCTAATTGCATTTGAGTTTCCAAGTGGTTTAGGCACTTTTGCAAATTTTATGCATGGTGTTTGTTCCCTTATGGTGGGGAGTGCTGTGCAATAAGTGGGCCTAAGGTAGTAAGAGCTGTAGACTCCTTCTTGTCATCTGCATCTTTATACTGAACATTACAAGAACCTTCTTGACTAAAAAGCTTCTCAACCACTACAATGGGCACCCCAGGGAGGTGGTTGTATCCCTGGAGGTGTTTAAAAGTCGCAGAGATGTGGTGCTGAAGGACATGGTTTAGCACCATGGTAGTTAGAAAATGGACTCAATCCTAAAGGTCTTTTGCAACCAAAACAATTCTGCATTCAGCAGGTAAGACATTGTTTTATCTGGCATAGAAAATCCAGACCTGTATACTTTGTGGAGAAGAACAGGCAAAAGAGTGACATCCAGAATGCTGTGTTCCTGTTTCCTTTCAAGCCTCTGGCATTAGGATCTCGTGCAGAGAAGGGAGAGGAAGCCATTTGCAGAGCATGTCAAGGTTGCTCTGTGGCAGGATCGATGCTTCGCATTCTTGAGTGCCATCTGCTGGCATTTTATTAAGTATTTACACACAGATGGGAAGTGCTCCTGTCACACAGACAGAAGACTCAAGTATCAGACATTGTGCTCCCAGGTGTGGCCATTTGAGTTAGATTCCTACCTCAGACATTAAAAAAAATTCAGAACAGAGAGGCTTAGAAGTGGAAGCTCTGAGGAGAACATTCTAGGGCTAGGCCATATAATGGCGAGAATGGATGTTAATATAATTTCATTGGAGCATCAAGAGCTTTATGTCTGGAAGCACAGCTTGGACCTTCCCCTTGCTCCTTTAGCTGGTTTGCCTGTGCCTGCTGCTACCTTCCCCTGCCGCTGTTTTGGCTGCTGCTGCTTTTGCTGCTTCGTCGCCGCTTGACCCCTTCCACATCTTCCTTCAGGTTATTGTATTCCTGTAGTAGTTGTATTCTCCCTATACTGTTATATTTAGTTAAAAACTCTAAGAAATGCAATCATTTTTTATTCCTGACTTCACAAAAAGAGTCCCTGTTGTGGTGAGTTTATTCTACCAGAGGAGGGGGATACACCCTAACCCGGTACACCAGGTATGTCCCAGTATGATGGTTCAAAGTCTGATGCAAGGAACTGAATACCAAAATGTGATCTCTTCAAGCAGAATGATGGGGAAAAGCCCAATAATTTCAAATGTAAGCCAAGAAATTACATACTTTAATGTTATTCTTAAATGCAAGCATGTTATCAGGAAATAGAATGTAGTCCCTATTTATGTACTTGCCTCCTGTCACTAGGAAAAAGATATTTTCTTTAAACCAAACCACAGAGTCATAGAATGGTAAGGTTGGAAGGGACCTCAAGGATCATCTAGTTCCAACCCCCTGCCATAGGCAGGGACACCTCCCACTAGTACAGCTCACTCAAGGCCTCTTCCAACCTGGCCTTCAACACCTCCAGGGAGGGAGCATCCACGTGTAGACTGCTTTAGAAGAGCAGAAAATTTGCAAGTACACCACAGATTAAATCCAAATCTCCCCTACAACTCTTTGGATAACTGGCTGCAATGTTGGAACCTACAGCACAGACCACTGCTATAAACATACTCTAAAATCCTTTAAAATGCACAAACTCAGAGCTGCAGTGTGAAAAAGGCTTCAATGTAGGATGTGTGAAGAATTTAAAGGAATAAAATGAAACCTTTCTGCTACAATACCTGCTCAAGGTACTGATGTGACGTAAAAAAACAAAACAAAACAAAACAACAACAGCAAACAAACAAACAAACAAAACAAACAAACAAAAAAAAAACAACTACCAAAACCCAAACACTCAAAAAACAAAGAAAGGGAAACAGCTCCAAACAACTCTGGGTGGTTCAAACAAAGTGCTAAAAAAACACTAATGAAATGCTAATAGAATATCAATTCTGTGTGTAGTATTTTAGTTTATTCTCATTTTCGGGTTATTAAGCAATTGGGAAAATTGAGATACATTTTTTTAGACCAAGCAGTGATTTAAAAGTAATGTAGTGCCAAAGAATGTTTATTTCAATGCTCTTGGCATTTTCAACATAAAGTATTTACATTTTATGCAGTTAATATGAAACTTCCTGAAGTGTTCCAAAAGCCAATCTTTTGGGTTTTTTTCCCACTTGAATCATGGAATGGTTTGGTTTGGAAGGGTCATTAAAGGTCATCTATTTCCAACCCTCTTGCCATGGGCAGAGACACCTTCCACTAGATTTGGTTGCTCAAGGACCTGTCCAACCTGGCCATGAAAACACATCCAGGGAGGGACACCCACAGTCTCCCTGGGCATGTGTTGTTTATCTGAGAATTTTGGCCCAGCTGCAGATTCTTACTCAGATTTGTCAAGACAAAAAAAGAAAACAACTGATTTATCATAACTTTGGGGTTTTTTAAGGATAACACTTGCAGACTCTTCTCCAAAATGATCAGATAAAATTAATTGAACAGGTAAAATTCATTGAACCTAATCAGTCTGAATCTTTGCTTCCACATTAGTTGTAACAGGTGATAAAAAATATTACTGGGAAAATGTTTTCAGCTCTAAGATCTTTCACATCTGTGCTCTCTGTTTCCCACCACTGGTGAGGAGACGAAGCTCTATTTGAGAGCTATTTACCCATCAGAATAAAGCTTGCAAAGTATTTTCAGTCAGAAACTCAGGGCCAAATTCTAATCACCTCCATTGCACTGTGCAAGTGGAGTTGTCACTTCAGAGGACAGGGAAGGTGTCTGGAGGTGTGATGATATAAACAGAGTGCAAAGCACTTTTATAATAGTCTCTGGTCCTAGGCTTTAGTGAAAATGTGCATGGTGAAATCAAGCAGAAATGAATTCTTTCTAGCATTTCTAAATTGATAGAGTGGGTTGGTGAGAGAAGGGAATAGAACGTCTGTTTTAACCTTTTTTTCCCCCCCTGTTTTCCTGCTGCCACAATCTGACAATGAATTCCCAGGATATATAAAGCCTTCAGATTTACAGGGGCATAAGAAGACCTGGTTCTTATTGTTACAGGGACATGGGATGAAATGAAATAGACTTTAAAATTGTATCTTTATTTCCTTACGGGGAAGATAGTAACTGACATCTTAAAAATAAATGAACACAAAGGAATATCACAAGCCTTTGAAATCAAAGTCATCCACAACACGATCAGTAGCAAGCCTTCATTTGATGCCCTTCTTGGCATAGAACCATAAAATCATAGAATAGTAAGGTTGGAAGGATCATCTAGTTCCAAACCCCTGCCATAGGCAGGGACACCTCCCACTAGTACAGCTCACTCAAGGCCTCCTCCAACCTGGCCTTCAACACCTCCAGGGAGGGAGCAGCCACAACCTCCCTGGGCAACCTGTGCCAGGGTCTCACCACCCTCACTGCAAACAACTTCCTCCTAACATCCACTCTAAATCTCCCCTCTGCCACTTCAAACCCATTGCCCCTTGTCCTGTCATTACAAGACCTTGTCAATAGTCCCTCCCCAGCCTTCCTGTAGCCCCCTTCAGATACTGGAAGGCTACTCTAAGGTCTCCTGGAAGCCTTCTCTTCTCCTGGCTGCAGAGCCCCAACTCTCTCAGCCTGTCCTCATAGCAGAGCTGCTGCAGCCCTCTGAGCATCTTTGTGGCCTCCTCTGGACTCGCTCCAATGGTTCCATGTCCTTCCTGTGCTGGTACCCCAAGAAAAAGATTAAACCAGCAGAAGCTACATAACTCTGTTTTTCCCAAAGCTTATTTCCTCCAAGCTGCTCTTCAGCCACTCTATAGGATGTGCCACTTCACCCGTCAGGTCTATGCCAACAATCCCTGAGAATAACAAAACTCTCCTCCATTCTTTTTTCATGAAGGAATTGGTTTCCCATATCTGCTGCTTAATCCCTGTTCTTGGCAAAACAGGGCAAAATACTACTCGGCCTTCCAAATCCCAGTGGTCTGCCGAAAATACTGTTTTCTTGGATTCTTTAGAGTTTGCCTAAAGCTTTAATTTCAGTTGTCATTGTTTAATTGATTCCTCTTGACAAATGTTTTTTATTTCATTACATGAAGCTTCCCATAGAACCATAGAATGGTAAGGTTGGAAGGGACCTCAAGGATCATCTAGTTCCACCCCCCTGCCACAGGCAGGGACACCTCCCACTAGTACAGCTCACTCAAGGCCTCCTCCAACCTGGCCTTGAACACCTCCAGGGAGGGAGCAGCCACAACCTCCCTGGCCAACCTGTGCCAGTGTCTCACCTCCCTCACTGGAAAGAAGGGTGGTTCCTCCTAACATCGTCTAAATCTTCCCTCTGTCAGTTTAACCGCACCACTCCAACTACATAAAACAAACCCCAAAACAACTAAATCATTTGCTTTGTAATACTTACTTGAGGTGGAAATAACAGTTTAGGTAGTCCTAATCTGCTCTACAGCTGGAAAGTTCCATCCCAAGGCAGTTCTATTCTCCATGGTAGTTTGTTATTTATGTTCTCCTGTATAGATTTTGAGGTACATTTGTTCAACAGCTATCCCCATGCCTCCAGGAGACCTTAGAGTAGCCTTCCAGGATCTGAAGGGGTCTACAGGAAGGCTGGGGAGGGACTATTGACAAGGTCTTGCAATGACAGGACAAGGGGCAATGGGTTTGAAGTGGCAGAGGGGAGATTTAGAGGGGATGTTAGGAGGAAGTTGTTTGCAGTGAGGGTGGTGAGACACTGGCACAGGTTGCCCAGGGAGGTTGTGCCTGCTCCCTCCCTAGAGGTGTTGAAGGCCAGGTTGGAGGAGGCCTTGAGAGCTTTGTAGTAGTGGGAGGTGTCCCTGCCTATGGCAGGGGGTTGGAACTAGATGATCCTTGAGGTCCCTTCCAACCTTACTATTCTATGATCCTATGATTCTATTCTCATTTTGGGTTCTCTCCTCACAAACTGCCACGTGTTTCAGTTTTGCTGCTGTTAAACCTTGTTTGGCAGGCTCACACGGAAACATGTCTGAGCCATTTTGCACAAGCAGCATTTTCCTGCACTACCTTTATAAATGCATGCATCCAGATTCACTGAGTGTTTCAGGAATTTTTTTGGCTTTCTGAGTCTTGCAATCTTGGTTTGAAAGGAAGCCACATTTTACTGAACGAGGATTTGTTCTGCCTCAGTACACCTTGAGGGAAGCATACATTTAGTAGGTGACATATCAGGCAGCCCCCTTCAAAGGCAGCTGTGTTAGCCTTTGAAGATAGCAGCTGACAGTTTACATGACTCAGGGAGCTCTTCCTGCATTATAGTTACTGTTGTGTTTAAACTCCTCAGTTCTGGGTCCTGTGGCCTTACAAGTTAGCTTTACTGTTACTACAAATAAGAGGACAACCCAAGCACTGGATCCCTGCTGGACAACCAGCCCTTGATGTTCTTTCTGCACCTCTGCTCCCCAGCATGCTGACTGCATGGTGTTTAATCTTGAAGGCTGTTTAAGTCAGTGAATGCTGCAGTTCACCACACTTTCCACCTTACCATTCTAATCTGGGAGGAAAATCCAACATCTCACGTGTCATGCTGGGTTATGCTCCTGATCAGATCCATGAAGGAGGGTAGATTTATCCTGGGTATTAGAAAGAAATTCTTTCCAGTGAGGGTGGTGAGGCACTGGAATGGGCTGCTCAGGGAGGTTGTGGCTGCTCCCTCCCTGGACGTGTCCATCATCAGGTTGGAGGAGGCCTTGAGTGAGCTGTACTAGTGGGAGGTGTCCCTGCCTATGGCAGGGGGTTGGAGCTAGATGATCCTCGAGGTCTCTTCCAGCCTTACCATTCTATGATTCTATAAATTAACCCCAGTTCCCCAGTTTTATCATCTGGCCCTTGCTCAAGACTCTGGGGATAACATTCCACAGGACAGAGCAGCTCTCACTGAGCTTCTTCAGCAGCAACAACCTGGTCCAGTGGAAGGTGTCCCTGGCCGTGGAAGGTGTCCCTGCCCATGGCAGGGGGGTTGGGACTAGATGATCTTCAAGGTCACTTCCAGCATAGAATCACAGAATTAACCAGGGTGGAAAAGACCTTCAAGATCATCGAGTCCAACCTATCACCTAACCCTTCTCATTAACTAAACCATGGCACTAAGTGCCTCATCCAGCCTCCTCTTAAACACCTCCAGGGATGGTGACTCCACTACCTCCCCCAGGCAGCCCATTCCAATGGCAATCACTTTTTCTGTGAAGAATTTTTTCCTGTCATCCAGCCTAAACCTGCCCTGGCACAGCTTCAGACTGTGTCCTCTCATTCTGTCATTGGGTGCCTGGGAGAAGAGACAAACCCCTCCTGGCTACAACCTCTTTTCAGGTAGTTGTAGAGAGCAACAGGGTCTCCCCTGAACCTCCTCCTCTCCAGGCTGAAACACAAACCATCTCTCTCTCTTTTTGT
>VWYK01092503.1:0-26014 GCA_013399775.1 Semnornis frantzii | reverse complement strand
TCCCAAACCATCACAACTCTTTATCAGCATTGGGTTTTCAGTTAGTCTCCCTCTGTGTACTGTTGCTGTTTCTCTTGGCTACGTTTTTCTTAAACTTGAACACCCTATCTTGATAAAAGATGTCCTTGGTGTGTTTAGTCCCCACCAGTATGCGGCAAAATAGTATGAATGCAGGAGGAAATGATGAGGTAGTCATCTTCTCTATGGTTTCAATATATTTACAGCCCTTAGGAAGCTGTCAAGAAGGACCTGATTCCTTCATACTTGGCCTCTGAAAAGATTGTAAGTGCTGGCAGATGCCGTTTTCAAAGCTCTCACTCTCACTCATCTCGTTAGGATTTTCCGTGTCCCTGCCCAAGACTTATTTTGGATGGACTACTGTCTGACCTGTTGCTGCCTGTGTACTCTTCCCATCTATGCCATGTTCCCTGAATCCAAATCTTTGGCTCTTCCTTAGCTAATTTGGGCCCAAGCTGCAGTGTAGTTGCGCACTTGAAGTATTGCTCATGCTTTACTGGATGCTTTTGCTTATGCTTAGTGAACACACGTTATTTGGAAGACTTAAATGAATTAACAAAAGGAAAACTTTTATAGCACACAGAGAGGAGAACTGAGTG
Organism: Semnornis frantzii; assembly: GCA_013399775.1. Taxonomy (NCBI): domain Eukaryota; kingdom Metazoa; phylum Chordata; class Aves; order Piciformes; family Ramphastidae; genus Semnornis; species Semnornis frantzii. The sequence continues at coordinate 25,397 of VWYK01092503.1, read as the reverse complement.
GAAGGACACAGTGCAACTCACAGCTCTGTGTCACTTGCGGAAGGTATTGTTGGAATGGGACATGTACGTGCAAAAACCTGAGTCCTCTAATAGTCAGATAATAAGCAGGCTCTTAAGTGGTAGCTTTTTCATGTGGTGTAATAAGTTAATCTTGTTAGCCCGAGTTTGAGCTAGCTTTGTAATTACTGAATTTGCTAATTTCCTCTTGCATGCTCCTCTTTCTCCTGGTCTGTGCATGGTCTGCAATCACTTGCCCTGTGTTTCAGCTAGAGCTAGGAGGTACTGAACAGCTGTAACCCCTTTCTGCCTGCTTCAGAGATCCGGAAGTCTCTAGAAGCCTGTTTGTAGAGTTCGGGACTCTAGTCCTGAAATGGGCTGTGCCCTGTCCCCTTGACTAGTCATGCAAGATAAGCACTGATTTCTTTGTGTTACAGAAGCGTCCATTTTTAAAGGCTGAATTCCTGACAGTGCCTCATGACTGTCCTGGGATCCTGTGCTCGGAGCAGCCGTTGTGCTCCTCCAGTTGAAGGAACTCAGCCTAACCCATGGCAGAAGGAGATTTGATGCCTTCCCTTCTAGTCAGGCTGCAGGTGCTTTCAAACCACCACCACACACACACACACCCACCCCACACACACCTTTTTTTTTTTTCCTTTTATTTTGTAAAATTTAAGTGAAAAGCAGCAATGAAATTTTATTGAAAACATTAGCTTGCTTTGTATTAGTGCAGTGGAAAGTAACTACCAAAATCAGCCTGGGCAACCAGGCCATGATTCACAATTGCAGTGCACGGCTTTTCATCTTCGTTTTAAAAACCTAGATTGATCCATTAAAATGTATATTTTACTTTTATCAAGAGTGCTAGTCACAATTAAAGAGCCACTGAAGGTCAGTAGTAAATGGCTTGGAAGTATGGGAGCTGACACCTTGAGAACATGAAGATTATAGCTTCCTGCAGTAAAACTGTGGACGTTTGAAATGAGTGTAAATAAAAACTTATTCTTGGTGGAGCTCTTTCAAGCTGGGATGTGCAATTCCTCCCTAGAGAGCTCATTATCTCTTGAGTGTGCTCAACTTTACGTGAACTTCTTTTTGAGGTAGGGGAGGTACAGCTTGGGCTGTTGGCAGCTGCCTAGCAGTGCTCAGCCAGTGTGTGAAGGGTTGTAGGTATGGTGTACTGTACACAGTTTTGGCAGTCTTTTCCCACTCCTGCTAATCCAATAGGAACCTGTGGCTGTGACAGTCTTTAGAAGGCTATGAAGAGTGAGCTCCCAGCTGAGAGATGTAATAACTGTTGTCAGGAGCACCCCAGCAGAGAGAAGATAGATGGATTTTGTTTGCTTGCGTCTTTCTTTCTGTGGGGAGGGGCAAGCACAGTGAAAGCCTTTCCTTTTTGTTTTGTTTTTTTTTTAATCTCATAATTTTCTCCTTTAATTTTTCCTCAACATTTAAAACGAGCAAACAGAAATGAGTAAAAGCTGACTGGATACCCTCAGGGGTGTTGTGGTAATGCCCCTCTTTGGGCCATGGCAGCTCTAAGAGGAGTTTCGCTTGGGAAGATAATTGGTATTTTCAGTTGCGGTTACATCTAGAGCAGTGAGGACCTGCAGTGTCTGTTCAGTCCCTGCACTGTCCCACATGGCCTCCTCCTTGGAGGAGAGGCTTTTATGTGACAAACAGCAATAATATCGATCTGCAGATAATCTACCCCCACCTCCCAGCCCCCCAAAGAAGAAGAAAAAAGCAGCAGCAGCAGCAATGCCTCATCCGCATTTCCTTTAAGAGACAAAACAATGATCTTGAATAAAGGGAGCAGAGGAGAGGCTGCCTTTGCTTGTTTTTTATTGCCCTCAGCATTTCCAAAGAGCTAGAGAATTACTTGATGATTGGTTTGAGAACCTGGAGAATTGTGCTGAAATCCTGATTAACACACATGTTTTTCAGGCCTCTCTTGTGCTTTTGGTGTGAAAGGAATTGGCATTTGCAAGAGAAAGAATCATTGTTTAAATAGCAATGCGGAATATCTTATTTATCTTCTTGTTTTCACTGCCTTCATGATTAAGGTGAATACTTGAAGCTCAAAGCCTTCATTTTGCAGTACACTCTGAGCTTTATATGAAAAATGTGCAGCTGAGGCATACTTTTCCTTTACAGATGGTGGTGGTGGTGAAAGAAGTGTTCTTAATTCTGTAATTCTGTGATTGTTTTTGGGTAAAAGGAAATTAATTTTCCAACAAGAAAACAAAACCTGTAAGGAACCCATTAGAAAGTGCATAGGATGACAGTGTCACTGTTTTGATTTGGCATTATATACCCTAACATCTGCAACTAAGGGGACAATGGAGCAAATCTTAGGCAATGACACTGAACTGCAGCCAATTCTGTTTGCATTTACTGCCCCTAGCTGAATAGCAAAAAAAATAATTGCAGCCAATTCCTGAATTAATGTTCCTGTGCCTCTGTGGATTAGAAAATATGTGGGAAAATAAAATACAGTAAACTGCTCATCTACTGGAGTTAATTCTAATAAATCCAGAAGCTAAGAAGCAAAGTCAAGTTAGGGCAGAAATTTTTAATAAATATTTCTGTTCAGTAAATCAGATGATGTATTCTTGTTAGATGTTAGTGATTAACTACATACCATCAGACTGACAAGTAGGCATGGTATTAGACAGAAGGTATTAAAATCCATCATTTTTATATCAGTGGGGACAGATAACTTGTATCCAAGAGTCCTTGCAGAGCTGAGGAGTTGATTTCAACTAAGGATGAGTGCTGCTAAGTTGTTTTGAAGGAGGTGCATACCCAACTGAGAGACAAGATGTAAAACTACTCAGTCTTTTATTCTGAGGCTCTTGTCTCTCCAGCTATGTTAGGTCCAGTGTTTTAGCTTCAGAAGTCATTGACCAGAAATTAGATGCAGATCTCCATAACTTTCATATGCAAAAGTGCAGGGCACTGTTGCTTGAGGCTGGGCTTTAATTGTGACTTACCTCAAGTCCTGTAAAACTCAGAAGTCTCAGGCGAATTCTGGTTAGCCTCCCATGGTGGTTGTGCAGAGGACACCTCCCACTAGTACAGGTCACTCAAGGCCTCCTCCAACCTGGCCTTGAACACCTCCAGGGAGGGAGCAGCCACAACCTCCCTGGGCAACCTGTGCCAGTGTCTCACCACCCTCACTGTAAAGAACTTCTTCCTAACACCCAGTTTAAATCTCTCCTCTTCCAGTTTAAACCTGTTGCCCCTTGTAATTATGATTCCTGAATTTTTATTTTCTGGGTTTCCATTTTGCAAATCATTGCTATAATCTGAAATTTTAAACCAGAAGAGAACTCTACAGCTTACTTTTTCTTCCTTGCTGACAGAAAACCAGAATGTTAATATGCTTCACTGTGAAAATATATGTTGGAAATCACTTTATACATTATCACTAAAAATAATTGTCTCTTGAACTGTGCGTTATGTGCAGGACCGAGCAGTAGCACAGGAGTCCTTCATTTGCATTTGCAATGTGTGCTGCTGTAATTGCACCAGAATAAAATCCAAAGCTTTAAATATCTGTCTCTTACTGTCCCTTAAATCTTCGTGAATAAATGTGACGTTCTTACCCTGACAACGAAGGTACAGACTCGGTTAGTTAAATATTTTAAAGCGTGTGGGTAGATCAATATTTCACAGCCCCTTGCAGCGTATGTGTCGCCCATGCTTAGTCTCTTTGAAAGGCAGCAATCAGAGTGATAGGGACTTCAAAGGTGTGCTCAGAAAAATCATCTTCTAATCAGGTGTGCTGGCTGACAGTGGTTGTGTTCTAGGTCAAAGCATTAGTTAATGCTCAGTGGGCACACTGCAGCTGTTGAAACAATATGAATTTGGTTGATGGAGACATGCCAAGTAAGACTTGTATCTCCTCATTATGCTTCAGGAACTGTAGCTTTCAACAAGCCTCCTGCCCTGCAGTGGCTCAGATCATTGCATTGCTATGTCATGCTGAATAATTCGCAGCATTTAGCACTTAAATTGGCTCATTGCAGACAATCCAATTAGAATAAAGTCTATTATCATTTTGGAACCTTGGGATGAAATAGTGTTTAAGCGCTGAGCATGCTGCATGGCTGCCTGCGCTTCCTGTAGCTTCCCACTCATCGTGCAGGTCTGGTGTGCTGTGCTGCAATGGTGCCTGATGTTCAGCCCCTGGTTGCAAGCTGTGCTTTCATCTGAAGATGTATGGGAAATCCATAGTCTCGAGAGAGGCTCGAGGTGCTACATCTTTTTGTCTGTTCACATGTAAAACTTTCTAAGCCTTTTTGTCAGGGCAGACAAATTAGAATAGCTGGCACTGCTGTGGTTTCAGGGCTGTGACTGGTGAAATTCGGTGTGACTTCACTGGCTTGCACTCAGCTGAGCTGTTTCCTAGGCTCAGGAGCCACACATTCTGCTGTGAATTTTGCTCTTGACCTTTTGCTCAGATTTTGGAAGTCAGCGGGGACCGGGATTGAAAGAGAGGCAGTACAGAATTCACACACCACCTGAATGATTTAGGCGTCTAAATCCCATGGACTTGTTGGAAACAGTGCCTGAGCTACCAGAGGTATACTTGAAATCCCAACTAGATCTGTCTCTGTAGTGTTAGATGTGTGTTCTGGACCTTTAGCTTCTCTCTGCATTAGGATATATTCTTTTGGTTGCATTTATTGGTGACAAATTGGGTATAAGTGGTTTTTACTCCTCCTCCCCCCATCTTGTACCCAGCTGTGTGCATTCCTCCTGTGCCAATTTTTTAGCTACGCAGTGAACTGATTTGGGAAGTATGCCAGGTGAAAAATAGCTCTTTTCTTCATCAGACTTGAGCAGATGACATACCTAATGCATTCAGACACTTCTATTCAGCAGGAAAAGTGTAATAAGGTAGGTGAGAAAAATATATATGAACAAGTTCCTGTATTGAAATGTTGTATATAAGCTAAAAAACACTGATGAGAGAATAATGCATGAATATTGCATTATAATATTAATATTGATTCCTAATGCTTAGATAAGTCTCTTGGAATTCAGGATGCTTCAGTAAGAGAAGATAAGGGCCAAATCCATTAGCTCTGGTGAGATTTAGATCTGCTTACCTTTTGGTTTTTTTGAAGTCAGGCACTTGCATCCTGAGCAGCGGCTGCACTGTGTTAAGTACTGCTGTGCAGAGCAGGCAAAGCAGGGACACGAGGAGCTCGTGACAGAGAAGGGAGTTCAGCAGTGAGAGCATTTTTCAAGTGGGGAGATCAGATGTGTGTTCTACATATCATTCATCTTGTGGCAAGGTTTTTTCCTTAGATCTGCCTGTGTATCTAAACATACATGCCTATAATAACATTTTCTCAGTCCTGAAAAATGTAGGCTGGGAAAGGTTTTTTTTGTGGTGCTTTGTACTGAAGTATTTGCCTTTATTTCTCAGTGACATTAAAGAAATTGTCCACAGAATAACAGTAAGCACATTAATCTTCCTATCCAAGAAGGTATTTCATGCACACTGTTTGGCATGCAATAGCTGCATGTTACCAAAGCCACTTGGATAATAAAATTCTTTATCTATTAAAAAAAAGCACCAAGTGTTAAGTATTTATTGCACGACACTTTTACACTCTGGCATATTGAAAAGTAGTATTTTAATATACTAATTAAAAAGATGCCAAGTCTACATGTTAGAGTACCTCTGAATCTTGTAATTTAAGCAACTTGAGATTTGTGGAGAGCTGTTTAGTGTAGGCAAACAAATTTTTGCCGTGGAGGTCAGACTGGTTTTCTTACCCATTCTCCTGGTGTACGTGGTGCTTGAGATGAAGTGCTTTAGCTTTTAAACCTTAAACACCTGAGTGTAGCTGAAACGTGCCTCCTATCCTCTGTTGGTCTGTCAGTTGCAAAGGAGTGTTCTTTTACATGCAAAAGCTTTTTTTGTTCAGCAGGAAGATTTTTAAAATATAATTATCTTCGAGTCACAGGTTTCTGGTGCACTGAGTCCGTTCAAGCTCGTGCCACAGTTCTGTCTCCTGCCTCAGCCACACGCTCCTGCCTCTCACTCAGTTCTTGTAGCTACAGTCATCTGACCTCCTTGTTATCTCCTTAGGAATAATTCACCTTAGCAAAAGATGAAATTAATAGTTTCAGGTCACTGTGGGATCAGCCCAGTGGCTAGAGCAGTGGAGAGGGTTGTAGGTACATAGGAGAGGAAGATCCAGTCGTTACAGCAGCAGCCTCTGGTTAGGATGTATCAGACATATGGTTGAGTATCATCCTTAAGCACCACAGTCCATGATGTCTCAGTATTTTGTTTGGACTGATATTAACTGTGCTAGGAACTCTTTGACATTGAAGAAAATAGAGTTTTTACATTTGCTTTGTATTTGGGTCAGAGTAATGCTTTGAGAGGAGTCAGTAGAATGAAGGAGTAGCATTTCTGTAGCATGGCCTTTTCTTTGCTAGTGACTGCAGCACAGTCCTAAGAAAGGTGATAAAAGGATTGTCTAATTGAATGAGCACTGGTTTGAAAATGAATATAGCACCTGCCTCTTACATCCCTACACATCAGTGTGGTGGCCCAGTCTGTCTGATGCTGTAATGGTTACATCATGTGTCTGCTGGGGGATACATTGGTGTCCTGCTGAAGTGGTTTTGTGGTTGCTTTTAATACATCTGTAGGTGAGAACTGGGAAAAACTCGACGTGTCTTCTGGGTATACGTTGCTGTAAAATGCAGGAAAGAAGTGAAATTTATGTTGATTAAAAAACCTCTTTGTTTATTCAACGGTGATTAGCTTCAGAGCGGTGGTTGGGGTTTGTTTTTAATTTGTACATTCAGAATCTCTCATAGAATAGCCAATTAAGGAAAACATACATAACGAACATTTGCTTTTAACTGTCCTAAAAATAGAGGTTTAGATTGGAAGGGTTATCTCAACTTTAACTACACAGTAGCAGAAGCTATAATAATGTGGTAATAGCTGGAGTTGACGCAGCAGGTAATGAATCTTCAGTTGGATATGAACTTTATTATCCAATGTATGGTTTCAGCTTGAGTCTGTCTCTTGTTGTCACAAGAGTAGCATTTGCATAATTAAATAAATGATCCTAAAACTGTCTGCTCCTGTGTGTCTGTGAAATACAACACTGCTTTCTGTCAGTGCTCAAGCTCATACTCATGGATTATTGGAAAATGCATCACAGAAAATTAACATCAAACCTTTGGTCTTTATGAAATATACAGTAAGCAGAGGACTTACTGAGCCAACAGCCTGGGTTTTGTTTCTCAACTCACTTAATTGATCTTATCAGCAATTTTTCATTAAAGAGAGGAATTGAAAAAGGGTACTTTGAGGGCTTTTTCATACTGGCTACAAGAGGGAAAAAAAACCAACCCCATGGAGTCATAAGGAAGGCTGAAGGCATTACGTATTCCTGAGAGGTGGGGGGAGATAAACTCATGTTCCTGGGTTTTATTTACTTTCAGTATTTTGTGAGACAGATTACAGTAAGACTCATTGTGGTGTATTAACATCAAAAGGCATTTCAAGGGTGTAGCTTCCACTCTCTTCCTGTGTGTTTTGTATTATTATTGTTTATATTTATTCTGTATCTGTTGTTGCTAAGGGCTACATTTTCTGTTTTCCACTGAAAAAAGTCAGTGCAAGCCATGTGCTGGTGTGTTCCCATTGCCACGTCCTGCGGAATATTGGCCTGCCATAATTGTGCTGCAGAAGGGGCAGGTACCCTGTCCAGTCCCTTGTTTTGACTAAAACAGTGTTAGAAGCAAAACAGCATGATAGCATCATTTATTTTTTCCAATTCCTTTTTTGTTGTAGGGGTGAATGTGTGTAGTTGAAACAACGTGTAATCCCACAGCCTTCACCTTGGGCACATGCTTCTCATTTGGGAGGTCCTTTGGTCTTCCTCCTCCAACTGGTGGCTAGAGGTGTGCTCAATAGCTGTAATTGCTAATGAAGCTGGCAAAGCACAGGGCAGGGTGACTGAAAGCACGTGTATTACTAAGAAGAGAGGGTACATGACCCAGAACATCTTCAGAATATAATGGGAGAACTTCAAGATGTTCATAAGACTGGGAAGGAAACCAGGATCACCAACCTCACTTTGATGTACAAAATGACTGAGTTAATTCATGTTGCATTTTACAAATGAGTCCTAATGACTATGCACAGCCATTCAGGACACTGAATGCAGGAAAATAAATAGCCAGTAGAGAAATGTCAGTGGCATTCGTGTTCTCCTTCTGTCCTCATCCAGCATCCACTAAAGCCCATGGGAGAAGTTCAGCAGGGCACGTTTCAGGGGCTTGTGTCACTTGTGAGTTGTTACACAGGCACTGGCACTTCTCAGGGAGGAAAAAAAAAAAGAGAATGAAATACTGCTAAAATGCCATATATGTTTCCAAGCTTTGTATTTCCTTAAAGGTGTCAACTGTACCATGATATTTTCCAGGCATAATAGAATGTCATAGTTCTACCAAAAAATCTGTGATTGATTGCCGCTATAATGAAAGGCAGTGTACATTGATGTACACATTTTAAACTGGTTTTGCCTTTATGCTTTTCTTGTTTAACCTGACATTTCTGATTACTGTATCTGGGTGCCTAAATATGTCAAATGTTTATAATGCGTAAAGAGCTTTTTCCTTTTTCCTTCCAAAAAAAAAAAAAAAAATCTCAAACCACCAATCCTGTTGGAACCTGCAATTTTTTGGAAGGTTTCTCTCCATTGTTGGACATGATGTTCTGGTAAAAAAAAGAATATAAAATACTGCTATATTCTTGTGAAAGGAGGACAGATGATTTATAGCAGGAGTCCAATCCTCTTTTTTTAATGCATTGGCTGAATTCAGCTTGTTCATCCTAAATTTATTTCCCAAGACATAGAGCTAACATTTAGTTGAAAAGTGAGTAGCTTATTCTGTTTCCATATGTTTTTAATTGTCCAGTTCCTCTGAGAAAAGACCATTAACTGAACCAAATTACGGTTTGGATGTGGGGTTTTCAGCATGGATCTCTGCCCACAAGGTGATAAATTAGATGCTAAACTGTCTTTGATAGTGACCTGAGAGATTAACATGAAACTGTTTTGAAAACAGAAGGAAAGATTTGTTGGCCATACAGTGACTATCAGGTTTGGGCATCATAAATTCCTTCAGTAGTTGCCTTATTTGAAGTGAATGACAATAAATAGGAAAATTTCAAGCAAAGTTAACCCTTTGACATCCCCACAAATCTTGGAATTAAAGTTGAGCAGCAGTAAAGTTGAAATTGTGAGGAAATCAGAAAAAACATCAGTGGACTACTGTTTGCTGTTTAGGTATTTGGTTCCTTTGATTGGTGCAGGGGCACGTAGAGGGCTGCTGGAAATCTATAAAGAGTACGATGTCTGTAATCCTTGGTGGGGCTTCAAGTTACAAATAAAGCAATAACAAAATACAACTGCATGATTAAATCTCAAACCCTCTGTGGCTTTCATTCCTGTGTTTTGATTTTATGCAACAACACAAGTAATAGAAAGGTATGTTTTTCCTCCACTACTTTTAACAGCCCTCCAGTTAAATGAGAGGCATTTAGAGTGTTTTGTGCAGCTGTGTTTGATACATTTAATGCACAGCCATGCTGGCTGTATTGACCTGAAAAAGGAGAAGATATGCATTCCTGTAATTTTAGCTGCTTTGTGGTCGTTAGGAAAATGTCATCATTTTAATGCTTGCATCTGCTATTTGATGATGACCTTTGGTGAATGCTCCCAGTACCTCTAAGCCCATTAATGCAAGCTGCTGTGTAATGTAGTGCTTCACTTGCAGCGTGGCTCAGGCGTAGTCCATCTTCTTCTTGTTGGAGAGTCTACATGTGGGCAGTGTAGAACTCAAATTTCTACTTCCCATAACCATGTAGTAAGGGATACTTGTTTTAAGAGGATCTATAGCTGGATCTTGCTTCCAGGATGACTGGGAAAGAAAATAAATTTTGAAGGACACTCGTTCTCCTCTGTTACACATTTTCCCCTCTAGAGAAAATGTCTCCTCCTTCAAGGGATTTGAAGAGAGCCTGGGCACAATGTTGGAGCGGATAATCTTTGCAGCTGCCTTTTTCAGCAAACCTCTGGGGAGAAAGGAGTGAAACAACTGTCTGGGAAGCCAAGACAACAGGATATTTCTTCAGACAAGTTGAGAAATAATCAGGGGCTATGGGAGGCTTCTCAGGATGAGAATGCAAAGGAACAGATGGATTCTGGAGATTACCCAGCGGGATTTAGTGACCACGTCAACATGTGGAGTAGGGGGAGGATATTCAGGGTTAAGAAGCTCTCTGATTGCTTTTATTTTAAGGCAGACTTAAAACTATTTTGAATTTTAGGGCTGGTGCTGTGTGATATTTGGGTGCTGTCAATAGTCTACGAGATTTTGACTAGGTTGGTCTCAAATGTGAAAGCAACCAAGAGTGGAGCTGCCAGGGAGGAAACAGTACCTTAAAGTTTAAAAGAAAAGCATTGGACTTGCAGTTGCCATTAGGGCAGCTCAGAACTTGTATGAGTTGAATTCAGCAAGAATTTACTTCCATTGGGAAATGGTTGGGATTCAACACTTGCAACTTTCTCCCGAGTCCCATTTTTCTAGGCTTATGTTGTTAAAATCCCTGTCTTTGTATTTCAGTGTCATGGTCAGGTGTGAGAGCAGGAGGTCTGGGGCAGGGCCCCATTCAGCAGACAGGTTAATTCAAGTCCAATGCCAAGTTTCCTGCTGAAAGGAAGGAAAAAGATCACATTTTTCTGATACTTGCACAAGGCAAAACTGTAATATTTTCCTGCTTGAGGCACTTCTTTGTAATGACACAGGTTTGTTCTCTTTCCTTAAATAGTTAAATGTGCAGCAGCAGAATGATAGAAAACACAAACTAACCAGGTTAGTTTTGGTCTCCCAAGGTGATTTGAAAATGTCAAATTTTTAGATAGAATTTGATTTTTAAATAAGTATAAGCTGTAATATAGAGTCTCACCTCTCAAACATTGAACAGCACTATTTTGAGCTCTCAACTCACCCTATGAAGGACATGGGGAGACACATTTATCCCCTACTCCCTCTCTCATGACCCTGTTCAATATAGTTGTAATATTCTTACATTTTTTCCTTGCCTATTTTTAGACATGGTTATTCTTTTGTTTCTTGTTGCTTGGCAAAGCCACTTGAATGAAGAAAATCTCTGCAGAAAAATGATTATAACTACACAGAAACGAGTGCCTACGGGGTGATGCTAAGAAATGACTTGAAATGCCTGCAAAATAGTTTGAATTGATTTGCCTGGATTGGTAAGTTACTCTAAAGGCATAATGAAGAGCAAATGTAAATAAAAGAGGAAACACTATTCTCAAAAGGCAGGTAGCACTGATGTCCATCCTGCTCAAAATGGACTGTAAAAGGCTTGTAGCTCTTTGTGTAAATCATGCTCCCTTCAGCTTTGTGAAAGCTTGCAGTGGAGCTTTTGAATCTTAAACAGGCAAAGCAGTCCGATCAGATGTAGACTTTTTTTCTTTCTCCTCCACAGGGCACAGAACAGTAACCAGATGCAGTAGCAGAGGCTGAGCAGACAGCTGTAATCCCCACTGCCTCTGTCACTGCTGCTGATCCGTTTTATTATGTAGCTCATTCACAGTTATAATGACCCATCTTCTATGTTGCTGAATGTCATTTTTAATCTGCAAGTGTCTCCTTTTGGGTTTGCTGCCTGTATTTCCACTTCCAGGTTTGATGAGAATGTCACATAATAGATACAACTCATAAACCGTGAATTACAGCTCCTCTCAAGACTACAGCTGGATTTAGTGCTGAATGTGTTTATCAGGTCGACATCTGTAGTGGTATTGGCCAACATTTTCTGCAACCATAATGCAGCAACAATTAAGTGTTTCATTTTGAGAATGAAACACCATCTTGGGCCTTGTGTCTTGCAGATCTCCATTCGTAGCTGGATTTTGAAGGAAATTCAACAAATAGCATTTCCTATATAATAATTGATATAATTTCTGTATAATAATTGCTGTAGCAATAATTCAGTATAATAATGGCTGGCAGCTACCTATAGAATTAACTTTTGTGGAACTAGTAGCTTTGAATGAGTGATTGTTCCTTCTCCAAACTTCTTCGAGTGTTTATTAGCAATTCCTCAACCCGTGGTGATTACCAATTAAATGCTTTTCTTTTTTTCATCTTTACAAACTACTGATGCTGCTATAAAGCTTTAAGGCAATCTTATGAAGGAAAAAAGGAATCCTTGCTCTTAATTTTGAGGAAGAATAGATTCTTTGCAACTGATAATTACTGATAGTGGGTCCAGAGGAGGACCATGAAGACCATCAGAGGGCTGCAGCAGCTCTGCTATGAGGACAGGCTGAGAAAGTTGGGGCTCTGCAACCTGGAGAAGAGAAGGCTTCCAGGACACCTTAGAGTAGCCTTCCAGGATATGAAGGGGGCCTACAGGAAGGCTGGGGAGGGACTATTGACAAGGTCTTGCAATGACAGGACAAGGGGCAGTGGGTTTAAACTGGCAGAGGGGAGATTGAAACTGGATGTTAGGAGGAAGTTCTTTACAGTGAGGGTGGTGAGACACTGGCACAGGTTGCCCAGGGAGGTTGTGGCTGCTCCCTCCCTGGAGGTGTTCAAGGCCAGGTTGGATGAGGCCTTGAGTGACCTGTACTAGTGGGAGGTGTCCCTGCTTATGGCATGGGGTGGAACTAGATGATCTTTGAGATTACTTCCAACCTTACCATTCTATGATTCTATGACCTGCAGCACACTAGCACTGTATTCCACATTGGTTTCCTGTTCAAATCAAGACTAGGTTTTGACACAAAGACTATTACAGTGTTCTGTGTCCTTCTCTAGACAGTTAAGGTTATTGGGACTGCTTATTTAGGTCCTTGTAGTTACTCTTAGTTTCTCATGTTGTAGATTTGACTGGGTTTTTATAGTGGATTGGGAAACACCTCTAAGTTTCAGTGGAAGTGTCACTAGAATTATTTTGCAGAAGAGAAGAGATGTCCACCAGTCTGCACAAATTATGGGAAATTTGGTTCAGGCTGCGGTGTTTAGGATAAAGGAAAAACTTCTCCCTTCAATTCTGCAACTTCTCCCTTTTGATTTTCTTCTGCTTTTGTAACTGGCACACAATTGTGACATGAAGTGCTGATACATCTTGATTTGGAATGTTAAAATCATTCTACTAGTGATAGTAGAACCTACTGATTCAAATTTTGGAGAGAACAAGAAACTTTATTCCATCCCAGATGCCCCATAACTGCTCCCAATTAAAATATCTGCCAAACTCATCCCAAGTTGTAAACCTTTAGCACTCAACTGTGATGGCTGGGCCCTGGGCAGCCTGATGTAGTTGGAGGTGTCCCTGCTTACTGCAGGGAAGTTGGACAAGACAACCTTCCAAAGGGATGCAACTTGTGAGAAGTGCAGAAGGCAGCTGTTTGCAGCTGTGCAGAGCCTGTCTTGGCAGTGGTGTGGAGACTGGCCTGGCTTCTCTTCACCCTTGGGGACAATTCTTGGTATTGATACTGGTCTGCGCTGGTCTTTGTAGCTTGGGGCTGGCTGTCAAAGGCCAAGACCTGTCAGGAGTGGGAGACCAACAAGAAACCTGTGTGTTAAATGTCAGGAGGAGGTTCTATTCACTCAAGTAGCCTTAGCTTGGAATTACCTTCCCCCAGTGACTTGTCAGTTGGTGTCTGCTGGCATTCGGGAGACCGTGGCAGGCTCATCTATCACCTGTGCTTTTGCTCACTGGGCTGATTGCAGAGATTGTGATAAACTTAATCTAGGGTGGGAAGTCTATTTTCCCTGACATTAGTCAATAAACCATATATATTCTTGTACACAAGCCTACAGACCACATGGGATGATGCATCAACAAACCCCTAAATAGATGGTTTGCTTTAACTTAATGAGCACTTCGTGTATACACAGGGAATGTAACCACAGAGCTCTCCTGATACAGTCAGTTTCTGCCTTTTTTTTTTTTTTTCCTGTAAAGATCATGTCAGTTGATGCATTTCTCACATCTGCTCCGAGATGGTACAGTCAGAAATGTGTAGCTCAAAAATATGTTGACTTAAAGCACAGCTCTGTCTTGCTCTACTGCTTCCCGTTCTGATTTCTGCACGTGTGTGGACTGGCTTGCTGACTGCTCCCTGTGTGGATGTCAGCTTCATTGGACAGATCTTTAGGAGGAGCCCAGTTGGGGTACAGGAGGCTACTCATCTGCAGTCACATCTGCTGACACCAGCACTACCCTTCCTGGCATTCAGCCATCCAGCAAGTCTGGAGAGAAGCTGCAGACATTTCTCATATCTCATCTAGTTGAAGAAACCATGGCAGGGTTGAATTCCTGTCTCTGCAGAAGAGGTGGTGCCTGTATTCTGTAAAAAGAGACAGAATAGGTTGTCTGCAGCCCATGGGGGCAGAGCATGCCAGGGAGAAGGGATGAGTTACCACAATATTGAGTGTATTGAGGAATTGCTTTAATATGTGAGCTGTCTGCCATGTTGCATGACTTTACTTCAGAAGCCTCTCCTTTTGCTCGCTGCTTTGTAAATGCATAAAACAGGAATGTTTGCAAACCAAGTACTTGCAGTTTGTGCAGATCCATATCACACATTAAGCATTCACCAGGACCACTGACACATGGCTCTCCAAGCAGCCAGCTGGCCACTGCCATATATAAAAGTTTTGGCAAAGTCATAGAAACAGATTTCTCTTGGGAGAGAAAGATGTGCTGGCTTAAATGTGTCTGATGAACAAGGTGAAGTCACAGAAACAAAACACAGCATTTCTATCCTCGTCTCTCCTACCTGCATCTTGAGCTCTTTTTACAAGGTGACATATTCGTTTTAATAACTCCTCCAAACATGTACAAGCTTGGGGTCTATCTGCTTTATAGCACTAAGGATATGAAGGTTTTTTGAAGCTCTGAGCCTTAATGATGATGTTCTGCATCTGTACCTTTTTGCTCTCATAAGACTTTGAAAGCAAGTCAGAAATGGTCTTCAATGAGGAAGAAAAAAGCTCTCTCAAAGCGACTGCTGGTGTGATTTTTTTTGTGGCTGTTTTGTTGTGAGTCTTAGCTCTGAAACATGAAGTTCTATTCTGATATATGGGACTGTGTTTGAATACTGCTGTGAATCTACCCCTGGTGGAGGTAACTGTTCATACCAGTATGTGCTGCTACTGTTGGCATGAACAGTTATTACTTGGAAAATTGTAAACCATAAATAGTATCTCTTGTGTCTGGATGGGGATTTCTCTCCCCTTTCCTATCAACATGTGCAAACACAAGCTGCATTGTTGTCAGATAACCTCTTTTTCTTTGGACCGTAGTGAGAGAATTCATCTCAGAAGCTTTCAGGGAGAATCCCTCCTGCATTTTTGTTGTGAAAAAAGGGCCTTATCTCCCATCTTCAAAGCTGAAGCTGACAGTGTTGTGCCACCTGTGTGAGGCTGAAAAATGTAAGCACTAGTGTGAGGGAGATGAGCATCAATGGATAATGAGGAGGAGGAGAAGGCTGGAAAGCTCAGATGATAATGCAGTGCCCAAAGGAATGACAAACACCGAGTGTCGTCTCCTTGGTTGCTTGTCTGGGACAGTTGTGTTTGGGGGTAAAGCAGGGAGGCAGAAGCAGGGCTAGGTGTGTTGTGTTTCACTTTGTGTAACTGGAAGAGCAAAGAATGCCTCATTCCTCCCAAGCATCAGCATCTTCCCTCATTCTCCTCCCTCCTAGTTTTCAACCAGCTGTGCAATCTGCAGTCACTAGTCCTGTTTCTCTTAGAGAGGACAGCAATATCATCACTGCCCCAAGAGCAGCACTGCTCTTACAGCCTCTCACTGAGTGGGAAATTGTAACAAGGAGGCTTCAGCTAGTCTGGAGACCTTGGGTGACTGCTGATGGAAAGTTTAATTGTGCTCTGCTGAGCTGTCCCTGATGGCAAACTGCCACGTGAAGTACCGGGACTTAAAATGTCCAGGAAATTTATTCAGTTTCAATTAATCTGTGAAAATACCTTAGGAGCTTATCTGAGAATCAGAATCCGATGCTGCGAAAGGATTTCACATGATGAGACTTTTGATGCAATAGAATGTGAAAAATCTTTCCTGTTAGTGGTGACCATAGATGGCTCTGTGAAATGGGAAGGGCGGGAGAAATGTACAGGGGTCCTGTCATTGCAGGAACAAATGTCTAACAACTGGGAGGAGGAAGAAATGGGGCCAGCTTTTTTTAACAGTACCAAGATGTCAGATGAAATCTGCAGGGTCATTTAGCTGCCCTCTGGATATGTTTGTGAGAATTCAGAATCCTGATTTGGGTGTAATAGGGTTTAGGATTAAGGATAGGAAGCTTTACTGGGTGGGGGATCAGCTTCTCCTCCTTTGCCCAGCAGCATATTAATATTTCCCGCTGGTTAATATTTAAATAGCTTGGTCATTTTTTCTAAGAAAATGAGATTAAACTATTGGTAGTGTTGCTGAGAGACAGAAAGAGTGAGCCAGAGTAACTTATTTTAGGGTTTTGGGTTTTTTTGTTTGGTTTTTTTTTAATGGGAAACCATGATATAAGTTTCACCAGAAAGCCAGCACACAGGGAACTTTGCAGCTAGTGGCAATTTTGCAACATTAAGGGATGTACATGTGTTGTAGCTGTTTGTTGCTTTCCACCCTCATCTGCTACTGAGTTGCCTTGCCATAGTAGAAAACTATACACTTCTGGTGCTGGAGCTTGTGTATTGGAATGAGGGCAAATGGCTCAGGCTGGAAAAAGGCTGCATAGAATCAAACAGGTTGGAAGAGACCTCCAAGCTCATCCAGTCCAACCTAGCACCCAGCCCTAGCCAATCAACCAGACCATGGCACTAAGTGCCCCATCCAGGCTTTTCTTGCTTTTCTTGAACACCTCCAGGGACAGCAGCTCCACCACTCCCCTGGGCAGCCCATTCCAATGCCAATCACTCTTTCTGGCAAGAACTTCCTCCTAACATCCAGCCTAGACCTCCCCCGGCACAACTTGAGATTATGTCCCCTTGTTCTGTTACTGGTTTTCTGGGAAAAGAGCCCAACCCCACCTGGCTACAACCTCCTTTCAGGCAGTTGTAGAGAGCAATGAGGTGTGCCCTGAGCCTCCTCTTCTGCAGGCTGCACACCCCCAGCTTCCTCAGCCTCTCCTCACAGGGCTTGTGCAGGTCAATGAGAAGGAAGAGTGCAGCCCATGAGGTCAGGCCCATGTCTGCTGTGCTCTCAGAGTGAAGCAAATATGTGATCTCTTGCTCCACTTCCTTTCCATAACTTCCTGACTTAAATGGGTGTCTTCCCTGTGATTTTTTTCCCCCTCCTTTTCTTTTAAGCATTAAGGCTGTTTAAAATGAATCCATTGTAATCCATGCAGCAAAGCCTCATAATGCCTGTTTGGTTGTGTTTTGAATCAAGATCCCTAATCTTTTATCTGACTCTGCCATTAGACTAAATTTTTACAGCTGGGTTTATCTTCTTTGGGTAGCTGTGTCAGTAGTTCATTTCTTGAGACAGTGACCAAACAGAAAATTAAGGAAGAGGAGACAGGAAATGTACTGGATTGATCTTAGAAAGAAGAATGCTAAGGGTTGTTTTAAAAATAAATCAGTCTCTATTCAGCCATACAAAATACCTGTTGTGGTAGGCCCAAATAGGCCAATAGGCTTATACATGTCCTGGCTTGCCCAGACATGTTTTTTGCTCTGCCTCCCCTTCTGCTATAGGGAGAAGCAACTGCAGGAAAGGAAAACAAAAGCTCTGGCTTCACCTAATATAGTCAAACTTGACAAAGTGCCATCCTGATTGGCTGTTCTGTGTCCAAAGGCCCATTAGTCTCGGGCTCTATTGATAAGAAGGGATGAGCAGGTAACACACGGTGCTCTCTACTGTTGTATTCGTACCTGCTGCTACCATTGTTGCTATTGCTTCATTGCATCCTACCTGCCCTCTGAAAGGCTACTGCTGAATTGGGAGACAGAAGTAACCAGGTCAGAGACTGTGCCAGACTCCAGCTGCCTGAGAAAAGAGCCTGGGAAAACTCCAAAGCCTCTAATGGCTTTGAGACCACTGACAGCAACCCCTCCACGTACCTTGGGTACTATCTGGTACTATTTTGTGAGTAAATATTCAAAACCTCTCTCTAAGAAATTCCGTGACTAGATTCTACTGTGCCTTTCTGCCCTAGTAGCAGAAAAGAGCCGCTCAAGTCCCCTAATGGGCAAAAGGTATAATTGAAACTAAGAATTATAGAATGGTTTAGGTTGGAAGGGACCTCAAAGATCATCCGGTTCCAACCCCCTGCCATAGGCAGGGACACCTCCCACTAGTACAGGTCACTGAAGGCCTTGTCCAACCTTGCCTTGAACACCTCCAGGGATGGAGCAGCCACAACCTCCCTGGGCAACCTGTGCCAGTGTCTCATCACCCTCACTGCAAAGAATTTCTTCCTAACATCCAGTTTAAATCTCCCCTCTGACAGTTTAAACCCACCTCTTTAAACCTCTTTCCAGTTTAAATGCTTGTATTTGGTAGTTATCTCTTAAAGTATTTTACTTTTGCCTGTTCTCTGTGTATATCAATATCCAAACCATGCATTTTGAACCTCATAAATAAGTTTTCTGGTGAAATTTTATGTTAATAAGCAGTTCCCATAGTTGTTAACAATACTATTGTTCCCATAGTTGTTAACAATCAAAATTACTATAAATTATTAATATGGCATAATTCATAACAATTTAGCGTAGTCAGCAGGATGCACTACCATGGAAATTTGACATAATTTGGGATGTAAGATAACAGGCTTGAGTTTGGAATAGGCAACTAGAAATTGCTCATTCTGGCAGCCCAAAATTGCCCATGGGGAGCCCAAAATTTTTCTTTGGAAAACTAGCAGCAAACGCTCAGGAAAATCACACTTTGATCCTGTCTACCTGTCTAGTGCAAACACATAAAGGAACTAAAAAGTGTGGATGAAAAAATTCTGAGTCTGGAGCAAATCCTGCACCTTTTGTCTTCAGCTGAGAATACAGTAACATTTAAAAAGGGAGGAAGATGTTCCAAATGAACATTTAAAAAGGGAGACAGAAGTTCCAAGTGAGCAGTGTGCGGTGTGGGGTAGAGGCATTTAACAGTCCCATGTTTCTAATTGCAGATAGGTGGAGGTGGTTTTGGTACCAGGGTGGAAACATTATAGTTAAAGGGAACCATCTGTTCCCCTATTAGGAGGAAGGTTGCAAAAAATGCCTGAAATAAGTCATCAGTCACTGTCTGCCAGTGGCTCAATGGAGGCAGTGGACGGTGATGAGAGCCAGCCGTGGAAAAGAAGCCCTGCAGAACTGCTTGGCATTTCTTCCGCCTCTGAATCTGCCTGTTCACACCGAGGTCAGGGAGTAGCAGCACTGTATTTAGGAAAGACTCATGTATGGGAGGAAATTGTTCTATTAATTGCCATCGAGGTTTGAAAAAAACTGGTATCACTTTGATCCAGGAAACTGAGTGGTATTCAATAACCTTAGACTGTGCCCTGGAGAGATGTCTCCAAGAACAGAAGCCAGGAATAATTAAATTTATGGATGACTTTTTTTTTTTTTTCCCCCTCTCTTTTTGGTTATGCTACAATCATGGTAAAAGTTTTATAGGCTTCATAAACCTGACTGGCACATACCTTTGTTCAAACCTGGAGAATCATTTTGTATCACAGTGCTGGACAGTGATCAATAGTACAATAGTACAATACATAGCAGTTATGAAAGGCTGAAGACTCCAAAGATGCACTAATGAGAAAGCACATTTTGCGTTTTGAGTGTGAGTTACGTTCCTGGAGCCCGAGCACTGGCAAAGGAGAATTACTGAGTTGGTCTTACATGGTGTCAGGCACTACAGCTGAAGGCTGAGGCTCAGACCTTCAGTGAAAGGCTAATGAAAAATTGGTTTTGAGGATGTTTGGAGTGTTGTGGGGTTGTGCAGTGAGTGAGGGGATTGGAGTCGGGGCATATTCAATACCCACTTTATTTGGCAAAGTTTTCAGAAGCCACTTTCCAAGAAATCACTTCATTGTAGATGTCTGAAGATGTTAGCCTTCATCTGCCTGAAGGGAGGTTGTAGCCAGGTGGGGTTGGTCTCTTCTGTCAGGCAACCAGCAACAGAACAAGGGGACACAGTCTCAAGTTGTGCCAGGGGAGGTCTAGGCTGGATGTTAGGAGGAAGTTCTTGACAGAGAGTGATTGGCATTGGAATGGGCTGCCCAGGGGGGTGGTGGAGTTGCCACCCCTGGAGGCGTTCAAAGAAAGAGTGGATGGGGCACTTAGTGCCATGGTCTAGTTGATTGGTTGGGGCTGGGGGCTAGATTGGACTGGATGATCTTGGAGGTCTTTTCCAACCTGGTTGATCCAGTGATTCTATTCTATGATTTCTGACTGAGCTGTCCAAGTGGCTAGACCCATGTTCTCAGGGTGTACAGATAGCAAAAACTCCTTCAACAGGAGCTGCACCTCTGAACAATGTCATTCCACATACCTATTGCTTGGAGTTCAGGAAGTGTCTTCCAAGGTATTAAGTGCTGGGTATAATCCCAGCTCCACTGAGAGCAGCACACTAATGCACTAGGCAAGTTGTCAGTGCTACCTTGTGATGAAATGTCTATTTGCAACTTGAAAAGAAGATTCTTACCAGAACAATATCATTTAAGAACTAAAATGCTGTGAAAATGTTTTAGCAATTGACAAGATAGGATTTGCTTTGTTGCAAGTCAACTGTTTTGTGAAACATGCAAAAAGAGATTTGGAAAACCATTAGCTAGCAAGTTCATTCTTTCTCCATACCAGGAGGGACAGTTTCACAGACATCTCGTGGGTGTTATTTTGGTTTTGTTTGTTTGTTTTAATTGAAATGTTACATTCTGCTTTTTTGTTGATTTTGTTGATTTTTTTTTTCCTTGCTGAAAAATATTAAACTGAATGATAAGAATAACACACAAGCTGCTCACTTCACACACACACACAAAACCCCCACAAACCTGTGGCTGAAAAAGATTCTCAAAAATTAGTTTAGTTCTATTTGTAGACAATAATGTTTTTTTCTTTTGGTATTTGAATATAAAATCTGAAGGGAGCTTGGGCTTACTTTCAGTGTGTTGCTGTCTTCTGGGCAGCAAACTATTGTCACCGTAGGTATTTTCTCTTTGCATCTGGTGGTCTCGTGTGTACTGCACAGCCCTTAGAGAGTGAAATGGGGAGTCAGCAGAAAGGTCTGTACTGCCTCTACCATCTGCTATCATTTTCACTTTTCTGCAACTTCTCTTTTTTTTCCTCTCTTTAATATTTGGGGTTTTAAAACTTCAGCCAAGCAAAAAAAGAATTCTTAATTAGTTGTTCCAAATGCATTGAGATTTCTGAGACATTGAGTGACCTGTTCTAATGGGAGGTGTCCCTGCCTATGGAGGGAGGTAGGAGCTATATGATCTTTGAGGTCCCTTCCAACCTAAACAGTTCTGTGATACTGCCTGCTGCTAATCCTGAAGTGTGAATGGAACAGACTTCCACGTATCATCTCTTCCCAATTTTGTCCCCCGTGGATTTCCCTGTTGAGCTACGCATCAGCTTTGCTTTGCTGGTGAACTATTTCTTGTAAAGCTATTCACTTGGATTAACAGTCCAACTCACCCTGACGTTCACAGGAGACACTTTGCAGGTTTTATGGCAGTTGAAGATGGAATATCTGCTTTCCAAGGAGATGTAGAGTAACTGCTTTCCACTTTTGGTCTGTTTGAAGAGGCATTGTTAATACAGGTAGAATACAAGTAATATGTGATTATCCAGGCTGGATGGATATCCAAGGTTTAAATAATTTTCTAAACAAGTGCTAGGGAAGAAAGTGAAAACACCAAATTTACGTGGAGCTGTTAAGAAAACACTGTCTCTGAATCTAAGAATTGAATGAGTTTGCCATCTTCTTAGCCCTGTTCGGCTTCCGTGATATACAAATGGATATAGATGTAAAATAGGCCTATATAAGGTATGCATACATGCACAATAGATACACATGCACATAAACATTTACAATCTACATTAAACTTCTGATTGATTCAGGCTTCAGAGAGAAGCCTGGCATATGGATTTTTCAATGCTTCTCTCAGTAGTATTTCTTCTTTTGTGTGGAAGCAAATAGCCACTGTAAAAGCAGACTCCACTGGAATAATTAAAAGCAATTAAGTCAGTGCGTTTGTAAGTAGTCTAACAAAGTGTCTGCTGAAAAATAATCACTGAAGTCATGGTTGTCCTGTAGGGGAACTGGTAAAGAGGATGAATACACAGGGGAGCACAAGTCAGTGAGATGTGCAGTCCTCTAGCACTTAACAAATCAGCTGACAAAGGGAGCTTTGAGAAGAAAATCAATTTAGGTGAAAAGAATGCATTCATCAGACTTTGATCAAATGATGCAGATACATCACAGGGAAAACAAAGGTTTGCACACAGCTGTTAAAAGTTGTGCTCATCATAAGGACAGGTGTGTGTGCTGGTGTCCATGTTACGGATGTTGTGTGATCCTGGACACACACAGATGTACATCTGCTGTAATCTGTTGCAGGTTTGGGGACCCTTGAGGATCCATGGGTTTTGGTTTTTTTTATAAGGGGTTTGTGAATGGTGCCTAAGAAAAGCAAAGCAATTATCAGTGGGCTTAGATCCACAATTACTGGGATGTGCACCCTCTGGGGAGGTGTTTAGCCTTATACAGATCACAAAAGCTGAAAACCCCAAGCCTCACAGCATTTGTAACAATAAGAAAATTAGTAGCTGCAGGATTAGGCACATAGTCTGTGTGAGAGTTCCTGTGTGTGTGTAGAACCTTTCTACAGTACCTCATTAGTCTTCAAAGGGCTGGATTTTATTTTTTTTTTAACCTAGTTCTCATGAGTTTTGTGACCCCCAAGAGTTTGTTATTGTAGCAAGGAAATGATGCTCTTTTTTGTTTTATGAGAAGTAAATGTTAAATTAATTGAATTTTAATGCTTGCTGAGGTCCCAAAGGAAGATAAAACCATTTACTAATGACCATAATGATAAACAGATTTTATTTAAATTTGGAATAATATTTAATCTGCTATGCTATTAATGGTAATTCTGTTTAAAAAAACCAACAACAACCATACAAAAAAAAAAAAAAAAAGAAAAAACACAACAACCCCAAACAAAAAAAGAAAACCACAATAAATGTACAGTAATAGAATCATTAAGGTTGAAAAAGACCTTCAAGATGAAGTCCAGCCATAACCCAACTGTTATGACCACCAAACTATATCCCAAAGCGTCAGACTGCTTGAATACCTCCAGGGGTGGTAACTCCACCACCTCGCTGGGCATCCTGTTCCAATGCCTCACCACCCTCTCAGTAAAGGAGTTTTTCCTAATATCCAGTCTAAGCCTCCCATGGCACAACTTGAACCTATTTCCTGTCATCCTATAGCTAGTTGCCTGGGAGGTGAGACCAACAGCAGACTCACAACCTCCTTTCAAGGAGTAGCAGAGATCAGTAAGATCTCTGCTCTCTTTACATGGAGGACATGGAACTGTTGGAGCGGGTCCAGAGGAGGCCACGAAGATGCTCAGAGGGCTGCAGCAGCTCTGCTATGAGGACAGGCTGAGAGAGTTGGGGTTCTGCGGCCTGGAGAAGAGAAGGCTTCCAGGACACCTTAGAGTAGCCTTCCAGTATCTGAAGGGGACCTACAGGAGGGCTGTGGAAGGACTGTTGACAAGGTCTTGTAATGACAGGACAAGGGGCAATGGGTTTAAACTGGCAGAGAGGAGATTTAGACTGGATGTTAGGAGGAAGTTGTTTGCAGTGAGGGTGGTGAGACACTGGAACAGGTTGCCCAGGGAAGTTGTGGCTTCTCCCTGCCTGGAGGTGTTCAAGGCCAGGTTGGAGGAGGCCTTGAGTGCCCTGTACTAGTGGGAGGTGTCCCTGTCCCAATGGCAGGGGATTGGAACTAGATGATCTCCGTGGTTCCTTCCAACCTTACCATTCTGTGATCTCAGCTTAGCCTTCTCTTCTCCAGGCTAAACAACCTCAGCTTCTTTAGCTCTCTTTTGTAGATGGGTGTCACGTTGCAAGCCTCCAGTCATCTGACACCTCCCCTGTTAACCAGGGTTGCTGATAGGTGATGGAGGGCAGCTTTCAAGTTCCTCCACCAGCTCCCTCAGCACTCTTAGGTGAATTCTATCTGGCCCCGTAGGCTTCTGAGTGTCCAGGTGTCATAACAGGTTGCTAACTGCTTCCTCCTGGGTTGTGGGAAGTTGATGCTGCTCCCCATGGCTATGAGGAGGCTGAATACCCTGAGGGTTAATGGGTCTGACTACTGAAGACTGAGGCAAAGGCGGTATTCAATACCTCAGCCTTTTCCTGATTCTTGGTAGTAGTGTTCTCCCTCATGTCCAGCAAAGGATGGACGTTCTCCTTGGCTCTGTGTTTGTCAGGGAACCCCGTTTGGGTGCCCACATTAGTCGTGTCAATGACTTTTACCTGCATGGTCACCATGCTGGGTCTTCTTCTGGGAGGGGGCCAGTTACAATCAATTGAGCTCACCTCTGTGCTCAGGTGGCAGCAATGGGTCTTTACTGTTTGCTGCTGAGGCTTCTTATTGGGTGTGGTTGTTTCTGTCTGATTTAGCTGTGTGTCCAGGGGTGCTGGATCTGCCTACATCACCTGAGGAGCCCACCCACAGCTGCCAGCCTTTAGCACAGGTGTGCCACTTTCCTGGCTTCAAAAAGCCCCCAAAAGAGCTCCTTCATGGCCCTTTTTACTGTGCGTTAAGGAGTAAGTGTGATTTACACCAGCAGTATGGGAGTTGAAAGCAGCATAAAGAATCTGTTTGGACTGCTATTTATTTATGTGCAAGTTTAGATGCTGAAGATAGCTAGAAAAATTTCCTAATTTGTAAAACCAGAATAGCAACTTACCCTGCACTTATCTATTCCTTTGGAATATTCTTCCCTTTCTGTTGCCTCAGCAATAGAAAGAGATTAGTAATTATCACAAAATAATTTTCCAGAAATTAAAATTCCTAGTTCTGCATATCACAGCTTTGATTGTTGGTTGGTTGTTGTTGTTGTGTTTTGATTTTGTTTTTATTTTTTTTTAATTGGAGGGATTGCAAAATCTACATTAAAAGTATTATAATGATGTTTAAGGTGTATCCAAATTAAGCATTTCTGTAGATCATCACAGAGGAAATTTCCAGCATGTCATTTTTCTCAAGTGTTACTATCAATTGTTAAAATTATGTACAATGTTTAAATGAATAAATATTTATTTATAAT